>CM055746.1:7477132-7637132 GCA_029465975.1 Dallia pectoralis
TTCCATTTAGTGGTTGTAGCATTCGTCACAATGTAACAATTTAAAATACAAAAGAAATAGCAGAAACGCCATAAAATGTCCATCTGGACCATCATAATTACAACCCTTTCTACTGGTCTTGCAGTATTGTTCCTCTCAGCCTTTGTTGAAATACCCATCTCGTTTGATGCAGTTATTGTCACCGTACAGCGTGGCAGGTTTGTGCTGTGTGTGTGATTTGTAGTGTTTACACAGCCCTCCTACATGTAGTTAGTTTGATGTGGGACAGTGGTATGACAGCATTGCCCTTGTTTGTCTCTTCAGTGGCAGTGTGAGTAAGCTGAAAGTCTATTTCCTGTTCTCCAGAGCATCCTGGGAGCTTACAGTGGACCAGCCAGATGGCTAATGTCACCCCAATTCAAACATCTCCTCAGAGCCCTGCTGCTACTCTACAAACACAGCATGCCATTGTGCAGGTTATCACAAGATGAGAAAGACATTTTAACCGAAATTCCTTTACTAACCCAGTTTTTTATCTGGGAAGGAGGAGTTGTGTTTATAGGATCTAATTCAGAACAGAGGGATAAAAAAGAGAAGGAAGAGGTGGAGAAGTGTGTGTGTGTGAGAGAAACTGTGTTTGTACATACACATTTGGCTGTGCGTTTGTGTGTCCATGCATCTGTGTAACCTACCAACCTACCATCTTTATTACTGGTGACAGGAATGTTGTGGACGGTCCGGAGTTTGAAACAGGAGCTGGTCAGGACCTGAAGCTCCAGAGGAGCCAGGTGACATGGCTGCAGATCTGAGGACAGAGATATACAGTGTCTATATACTGGTGGAAGTGTCTGGTGGGTATCTTCAAATAACAGCTGAACAACATTACAATGCTGTAAGACAGAGGTCATGTACAAAAGGCATAGTGGCATTATGTATTTAGACACAATCGATTTGGTTACATACTATCCTTTATGGCGAGGTAAACATTCAGTTCCAGTATAGAGTATGTTTTAATTTAAACTGTCAAACAAATGTGCTTCATAATTCACAGCCACCAGTTCACTCCAATATTGTGGATGTGAGTCTCTCTATAGGGCATCATGACAAAGCCAAAATGTTCTATTACTGTCTATGCAGCCTGCCCCCATCATGAAGGTCAATGGGAAAGGCCTAGGCCATACAAGGTCAGAGGAAGGTCATTACTCCAAAACATTTCCTCTGTATGTACAGAAATGATGTGAGATGCATCCAGACTTGGGTTGGGTATTTAATCTGGGTAGAGTATCTGGGTAGAGTATCTGGGTAGAGTATCTGGGTAGAGTATCTGGGTAGAGTATCTGGGTAGAGTATCTGGGTAGAGTATCTGGGTAGAGTATCTGGGTAGAGTATCTGGGTAGAGTATCTGGGTAGAGTATCTGGGTAGAGTATCTCGATAGAGTATCTCGATAGGAAATCTCGATAGGAAATCTCGATAGGAAATCTCGATAGGAAATCTCGATAGGAAATCTCGATAGGAAATCTCGATAGGAAATCTCGATAGGAAATCTCGATAGGAAATCTCGATAAGATATTAGACAGGGCAGCCTTACACAATATCAACTCATTGTGGTAGGTAGAGTACCTGCAAACCGAATTGTGCTATTGGCCTAGGCAGGTAAATAAGCAGCTACAGCACTGTACCTTTGTTCTGTAGTTTCTGGATGCTCTCTCTCCACTCGGACCTCTCATAGTCTGAGGACAGCAGGAACATGTAGCTCTGGGAGCAAAACCCAAAAGAAATCTAAACCACATTTTTTAAGACAAGTGCTCCCTCCAGTGTTCAAAGTGTAGCAGTACTTTGAGAGTCAATAAAATTAAAGTAAAGCTAAAGATAAGACCTAGAGTGATCTTGGGTTTAAGGCTATGTCCTGACACTAACCAGTAAAAACATAAAAATGACTTTCCATCTAGAACCACTTTGTAAGAGACATCATTCCTACTCCATGAACATCTTAGCCCATAAAGATCTCCCTAAAGCACATATTCTAGAATTACATTATACACCCCCCAATCTTCAATGCAACTATTAAAGGTTAATAGGTTTACCTTGCTGTTTTTGTTGTGGATGCGAAATGGGATGGTGGGTGAGTGCAAGAGAAGCCAGGACTCCTGCTCATTCATCTTCTTCCTGAGACGCTCCACATTACGACTCTGGCCCTTCAGGGCTTTCTGTAATATACACATAAATACAGTCTGTTAACCTTTCAGGGCACACACTCACTAATGTGTTTCCTGCTCAGATTAGTCCAAACGGTCTCCTCCTACGGTTAGAGCCCCCAATGCAGGTCAGTATCAGCCCTGCTGATCTAGGACCAGGTCTACTGTAAGACACTACATGATACGGCCCAGGTTTATCAACTCTGCTGCTGATCTAGGATCAGGTCTACTCTAAGGCACTATGTGAAGTTAGAAGTACTGATGTGATGAAGATATGACTGGGGCGGTGATATGTCAAAATAACCAAGCAGTCTATCAACAGTACAGAGGTCATTCGTTTGAAACCAGGGCCATAAAGCTCCAGTGGTTTCGATGGCCAACCCATACCGGTGCTGGTATGTTTCAAGGCTGTGCACAGAGCTGCTGAGTAAGTAGGTATATTGTGTTGAAGGGATGTTGGGCAATGTGATCTCCAGGAGCAGTCATCCTCTAAGGACTTGTTGTTCTATTGGGTTTATAGGACAGCTAGATTTAGATAGCAATCGGTGTTCCAGTGAATCTGAATAAAGGGCCTTCCCCTGGGGTACCATTAATGAAGTCAGAGTGGAAGTGGCGGTACATCTGAGTGAACTGTAGAAGGAGCTGCATATGTTATGACATACTGCAAGCTGCAATACACTTCATTAACTCTGACCTGACTCGGAATGGGAGGTAGCGGATTAAATTAAAACTCTTGGCTTTAGTCTAAACACTGGACTGGACGCACGGTCATATAGCGGGTAAACTGAAATGTCAAAAAGTTTAAATAAATAAACATAAATGGTAAATGTACACATGTATAAATCACCTTCTCTTTCTGGATCTCATTCTTTATGACAGAGATCTTGATCTTCATCTCCTCGATCTCATGCTCAGGCAACACCTGGATGTTGGGGCAAGTGTCTGACTCATCCAATGTCTGGAAGGTTAGGTCTGCCAGAGGTAGGTACCACTTACATTCATACTGCTGTTGTCTCCTAGAGAAACAGAAAGAGAGAAAGGTGGTGGGGGAGTGTAAACAGTATTAACTGATAACATCCACAATAAATTATTAATTTGTTTGTCTTCTGTGCATAAGATTTACATATATATTCAGACCAATTAATTTGTTGCAAATGTTTTGCACAGCCGATACAGCATTTATTTTGAAGCAAGACAGAGAGAGAATGGGCAGTCAAAAAAGAGAGGGAGGGAAGATAGATGGAGAGAGCTGTGTATCTTTAACATATTTCAAAGGAGGCAGAAGGACAACCGGGGAATAGTGTAATGAGATATTCCTATTGGCCCTGTGAGGGAGATAATATCCACCATCATTATTCTGTCACATATCATATGTCTCTGTTGTATTCCATGTAGTCTACATAAGAATACTGCAGGCCTGGTCGACCCGCGGCTCCCGAGCCGCATGAGGCCCTTTGTCAGGTTTCATGCGGCTCTTACGTTCATATCAAAGTTTTTTTTTTTAATGTCCGTGTTTGCTTCGCTTGAATTCAATAAAGGAATGTGTCAAAAACTAGCGGTGTAGTGCAGTGAAAAGCCATTTGCGGAGCCATACTATACGTTTGTGGTGTTTTTTATAAATACCATTTAAACCCAACTTGTAACAACAAACGGAAATAAAACAACGATATTGTAATGAAATCAAATTGCGACTCATAACAAATAGCTGCTACTCGCCCCTCCAACTGGGATATCCCTGTTTGGACTAGTGGTTAGTACACCCGGCTGCGGAGCCGGAGGTAGTTGGTTTTATTCCCCCCCACCAGATGCCACAATATATCTTTTGAAATCGTTTTTAAGCATTTTTTTCTGAATTTTATTTGGCCCATGTGTATGATGTGGCTCTTTGCGGTAACACAGCAAAAAATGTGTCTCTTAGTCTCTGACTGGTTGGCCACCCCTGGCGTACTGAATACTGTATACTGAATACCATACGGTCAGACAGCCTAACACGTCTCACAATAGAAACAGACTAAATGTGTTTCACATCCAAGAGTGCATACAGATGCCCACTAATGCTGTGTGAGAAGAAGTTGTGTACTTTTTAATGAGCATTCACTGTAATCATTCTCAGAGGCCCGATTGTAAACTTAAATAAACAGGAACACATTAATCAAGCCTGAACACCCTCATCTAAAATTATGAAATACAATCAACAAAACAAAATAGCAAGTCCTGTTTTTACTGCTTATGGAAAATACTGCACAGGAAAACACTTTTAAAGGGACTAATTAAGGCAAACACTTCAAAATAAATAAATAAATATATATATATAATTCTCTGATTTAATAGATTGTAAGTATGAGCAGCATACAGTACAATTGTTCAGAGGTGAGAGATACAGCAGTCTGTTCAGTATTTACCCTCATCTAACCCCCAGCACTCAATCCCCTGAGACACACCCCCCTCCTTCCTCCATTTTAATGAGCCCTTCTCTATCTACTATGGGGTGAGTGCCCCTTCTGTCTCTGTATGAAAGCCCTGTTTTACACTGGTCCATGGGGAACTGGTGTCTGACAGGTCTGTCTTAATAATTCACAGTTTAAATCCCCAACAGTGTTTAAAGCCAATCTTATCCTCTAAATTAAGATAAGATGATTTGAAGAACCGAAATTGGCTTTGCTGCCGTTTCATCAAATACACGTCCATCTCCCCACGTCCAGCACCCCACATCCATCTCCCCACGTCCAGCACCCCACATCCATCTCCCCACGTCCACCACCCCACATCCATCTCCACTTACACCACGTCCATCTCCCCACGTCCAGCACCCCACATCCATCTCCACGTCCACCACCCCACATCCATCTCCCCACGTCCACCACCCCACATCCATCTCCACTTACACCACCCCACGTCCATCTCCCCACGTCCATCTCCCCACGTCCACCACCCCACATCCATCTCCACTTACACCACCCCACGTCCATCTCCCCACGTCCATCTCCCCACGTCCAGCACGCCACATCCATCTCCCCACGTCCACCACCCCACATCCATCTCCACTTACACCACCCCACGTCCATCTCCCCACGTCCATCTCCCCACGTCCATCTCCCCACGTCCAGCACCCCACATCCATCTCCACGTCCACCACCCCACATCCATCTCCACGTCCACCACCCCACATCCATCTCCCCACGTCCATCTCCCCACGTCCACCACCCCACATCCATGTCCAACACCTGAAGTTATGTGTGATTGAATTGTCTAGGTTGTAAAATGTATTACAGTATTAGTGTCCTAAGCCTAATAAATAATATCAATAATTTTGTAATAATAAACCTGAGCCTCATGAAGAAGTGATATATTGACAATGAACATCGGAACAGTATTAATTGTATTAAACTCTTGTATTAAAAAAATGTATTGTGATCTAGGTAAATAATCTCAATCTTAGTAAATAATCACTATAAAGCGATTATGTACTAATTGTGGCAGCCCTATGCATGTTTACACCTTTATCTGAGTATGCCATGCTCACATGATCAATATTCTATAATTTCTAGTGTTTGGTATCAGTTAAGTAGAAGTTAAATTCTGGTATCTGACATCCCTAATCTCTACAGCACTTTCACCTTAATACCAATGATCTTTACACTGCCCGTTATACCAAATTAATGCTGATTAATTGTAATTGTCTGTTTCGCTAATCCTATGGTTTTAGCAGTTAGAGGACCAAGGCTTCATCCTGCTGCCATATTGCGTCATATTGCAGGACACTAGTTCTGACTGTGAATAGGTTGCCATGGGGATGGACAGACAGCCCAGCTACTGTCCTTGGGTTTTCAACAGACCCGTGGTATCCATGACAGCGTCAGTAGTTTTATGGGTGCAGAGGGTTCTGGATGTTCATGGCTGAATGTGTGCTGTCCTACCCTACAGAGGTTTTCTTCATCTTGGCACAGAGCAGCAGGTCGGTAAATAGGAAGACATGGCGCAGCTTCCTGGAACTCTCTGACACTTCCACCAGGAAACCGTCCTTCAACAGCTGACGAGCCTACAGAGGACAGATACGCCATGACATCACTTCCTGTGCAAGAGCAAAGCTGAGAACATTTATTCCTGCCCTAGGCCCTGGTCTGAAGGCCATCCAGTAAAAGAGACAGTATGTACTGAGGACTGCCCCATTAAAGAGACAGTATGTACTGAGGACTGCCCCATTAAAAAGACAGTATGTACCGTGGACTGCCCCATTAAAAAGACAGTATGTACCGTGGACTGCCCCATTAAGGAGACAGTATGTACCGAGGACTGCCCCATTAAAGAGACAGTATGTACCGAGGACTGCCCCATTAAAGAGACAGTATGTACCGAGGACTGCCCCATTAAAGAGACAGTATGTACCGAGGACTGCCCCATTAAAGAGACAGTATGTACCGAGGACTGCCCCATTAAAGAGACATTATGTACCGAGGACTGCCCCATTAAAGAGACATTATGTACCGAGGACTGCCCCATTAAAGAGACAGTATGTACCGAGGACTGCCCCATTAAAGAGACAGTATGTACCGAGGACTGCCCCATTAAAGAGACAGTATGTACCGAGGACTGCCCCATTAAAGAGACAGCATGTACCGAGGACTGCCCCATTAAAGAGACAGTATGTACTGAGGACTGTCCCATTAAAGAGACAGTATGTACCGAGGACTGTCCCATTAAAGAGACAGTATGTACCGAGGACTGTCCCATTAAAGAGACAGTATGTACTGAGGACTGCCCCATTAAAGAGACAGTATGTACTGAGGACTGCCCCATTAAAGAGACAGTATGTACTGAGGACTGCCCCATTAAAGAGACAGTATGTACTGAGGACTGCCCCATTAAAGAGACAGTATGTACTGAGGACTGCCCCATTAAAGAGACAGTATGTACCGAGGACTGCCCCATTAAAGAGACAGTATGTACCGAGGACTGCTCCATTAGAGACAGTATGTACCGAGGACTGCCCCATTAAAGAGACAGTATGTACTGAGGACTGCCCCATTAAAGAGACAGTATGTACCGAGGACTGCCCCATTAAAGAGACAGTATGTACCGAGGACTGCCCCATTAAAGAGACAGTAGGTACCGAGGACTGCCCCATTAAAGAGACAGTATGTACCGAGGACTGCCCCATTAAAGAGACAGTATGTACCGAGGACTGCCCCATTAAAGAGACAGTATGTACCGAGGACTGCCCCATTAAAGAGACAGTATGTACCGAGGACTGCCCCATTAAAGAGACAGTATGTACCGAGGACTGCCCCATTAAAGAGACAGTATGTACCGAGGACTGCCCCATTAAAGAGACAGTATGTACCGAGGACTGCCCCATTAAAGAGACAGTATGTACCGAGGACTGCCCCATTAAAGAGACAGCATGTACCGAGGACTGCCCCATTAAAGAGACAGTATGTACTGAGGACTGTCCCATTAAAGAGACAGTATGTACCGAGGACTGTCCCATTAAAGAGACAGTATGTACCGAGGACTGTCCCATTAAAGAGACAGTATGTACTGAGGACTGCCCCATTAAAGAGACAGTATGTACTGAGGACTGCCCCATTAAAGAGACAGTATGTACCGAGGACTGCCCCATTAAAGAGACAGTATGTACCGAGGACTGCCCCATTAAAGAGACAGTATGTACCGAGGACTGCTCCGTACTGAAAGAGAGAGCAAGAATCAGAAGGAGATGAAAGTGAACAAAAGGGTAGAGGGAGGATGGAGACTCAGCAGCAAGAATGCAGAAAAATATCAAATGAGCGAGAGACGTGCAGCAAGAGAGATGGAGAGATTGAGCAAGAGAGAAATAGAGAGATGGAGCATCAAATGGAAAAAGGCTGACAGGCAGGGATAGAACAAAATAATAAAGGCAGTGTTATGAGGGGAACAAACACTGCATGCTGGGAAAGGGATCAGAGACGAAGCTTGAAGATATGAGTAGGATTGGGTCCGGGTGGGGACTTGTTTTGGAGAGATTCAGGATGTGGGGGCAGAATGACAGAGGAAACAGGGCCAGTAAGTTTCACCACAGCCATAATAACATTCTATCACAAATACATTGCCATACTTCCTGAGGTAACCTAATAATTTGTGGAAAGAAGAGGATTAGTTTGATAGCATGGGGTTTGAGTCCCACCTCTCCTTTAGGCGTGGTGACCGCAGTCCTGCGAGGATCGATCTCTTCATTAATGGACGATAAGAAGTTCTGGGAAATCCTCAGAGCATCTTGCAACAAGGGAAAGTCTGGGTGGTCCTTGGGGGTGTGCTTTAGAAGGTCCTATATTAACACACACAAACACACACTCACACGTTGAGAATTTGGACTACTGGGATGGGTCCTTAATCTAATAAAAAGCAGTGATTCCTAAACTGCATTTTGGGCATAACAGATCTGTGTATTGTCATGTGATACTTTTCTGAGACGGTGTGTTTATATATTGAAGAGACTTTGTGTCAGATTCCAATTTGTGCATTAATTAAGTACGCCTATCCTAGAGGTGCCCAAATACTCCGACTATCCAAGTATTCTTTCATTAAGTTGGTAATTGAATCTTAATTCAGAAGCATTGTTTTTGTTATTCTTTTACAACAAAACTTTGCAATAGTAGGCTACTCTACAATACATTACGTCTTTTAAATAGATTATCAGATTATAAAAAAATGCTCATTGCCAAATATGCAAACAGAGATTGGTATACCATGGTGGCACGACACGTTTGTTGAAAATGCAAATGCACCCTGATTTTTCTCTTCTTTGCAACGCTAGATCGTTGATCTTTACGTTGATCTAAAGTGCTCTATTCTCCACTATTGTATAACAAAACTCATTCATTTTAACTAAACAATTATATCCCAAACCTCTGCTATATTAGGTCACATATTTAGGTATATATGTTTATTTTTATTTACAGTTAAAAAACTGAATTTCTGTTATCAAACATGTAAGT
The DNA here is from genome assembly GCA_029465975.1 of Dallia pectoralis. NCBI lineage: Eukaryota > Metazoa > Chordata > Actinopteri > Esociformes > Umbridae > Dallia > Dallia pectoralis. The sequence continues at coordinate 7,486,282 of CM055746.1, forward strand.
ATATCGATTCTTATCCGAGCATCGCTAACTAGAATTGTATACTCTACACATGTTAGACCTATTCGCGTCAGGTGAGATATATATAATAAATATTATATAATAGGTGCATCCCAAGACATCACAATTATCGACCCGAAAAAACAACCCAAAGAACACTGCAGTTTGTGAACCCTATCACAGAGAATAAAAAAAGAACATCATTTATAGCCATGGATGAGTTAAGGGGAATTTATTTTATTTTATTTTTTTATATCATATTGAATCACTTGCATTTATAAACCTAGAAATAGCCAAATATCTATTGGTAGGCTAGTAGGCTTCCATTGACACTTTGCCAAACATAAGTGTTCCGTTTTGTTTATATGTCAAATAACGGCAGATTATTTTCTGATACACCTACATTTAGCACGGTTTGTCTAGCAGAGTGCTTCTTGGCTGGTTCTTTGTTTTGCCTATAATTACTGGTGTTGTTATTTAATCTTTTTACATTTTTAAAACATTGCTCAACACACTCCAGTTTATTTGCGCCCAATCCCGTGCCCGGACGGCATCTTCATTCACATTATGTCGTTTTGCAAGCCTCAAGGGAAGCGATTGATTTGCGCAATCAGCGGAAATTCTTTAATACAGCGCTGTCACCTTTAAGTCAAATTATTTGTTGAGGGTTTTTTTATGGTGTTTTTAAGAACTAGTATTCGAATACACATTTGGAATTACTAAGGAATATTCGAAGCATGTAAAATGGCATTCAGCCTGCCCTATCATGGGCTTATTCATGACTTCTTTGCACCTCCGTAGAACTCTAGACATCTTGAGCAGATGTCATTTGTACATTTGCTGCCTCTGTATTTGTTAGTAACACAAAAAAAATTGTTGAAAACATGGGTCCTATTAACTAATATTTACTGGTCAAACACTTTGGTAATTAGATATTTACTCATGTCCACCTACTATGTGAGCAGCTTCAACTTTCACGTGTGGTCCTTTGTCTGTAAATTAGGGATGTGAATGTGACAGTGGATGTGCCGATGCGGATGTGCCGATGCGGATGTGCGGATGTACTCACATGAAGAACCAGTGTGCTCCTGGTCACACGGTCAATGGGCTTGTACAGGAGAGCTGTGGGAAAGAATATGGGGGCATTACGTTTGGTTTCACAAACCACACACACACACACACACACACACACACACACACACACACACACACACACACACACACACTGCAGAAACAGACACTGCAGAAACACACAATAACACAAAAAGCCAATTACATGCTTGTCTGGCCACAGAATTCTGAGTGTAAGAAGCAGACATTTCTAATCATCCACAACCTTTGTCAAATTATCCCCCCAGTGTTGATGGAATCCATCACACACATTATATTCTAAAAGGTTATTCCTAATACATCCCATTAACACCTTAAACACCTAACCCTAAATAATTGTTTCATCATAAATTGCACCCGAAACCTAGAAGAGCCTTTTTACTGATGAGGAATGGAGAAATGATTGTTACATGTGTAACACAAACGGACAGCATCTTTAAAGACTGTTTGAACATAAGCTTAACAGTTGTATGATCATTATTGGTTCATATCGGTTACAGGAACTTTGCTACTTGAGAAACTATGCTGGACACACACACACACACACACACACTGTCAGTGTCTCTCTCATTCACAGATGAAGAGGCACTCCAGTTACCAGATCTGTGACACTGTGCTGATTTCCCAGGAGGCTTTGCAGCTAAAAGAGAAAGAGCCCCAGCAGTGCTACCATGTGGAGACCAGACAATCAAAAGATGAGAGGAGAGAGGTGGGACGGGGTGAAGGGTTAAACAGATCAGATGTATCAGATGTATGATCCAAGATCCTAATGTCCACTGATCATCCAAAACTTCAATAATGAGGCACTCATGATCTCTGACCAAAACTGGTCTCTAGTCTCATTATCTGCACCAAGATGCCTCTCTCTGATCTTATATCTACAGTTGAGCTGTGAAGACTCCACTTCCTCTCTCATTGCCTCCACATTCGTTCCCGCACAGTCGCCCCCGCACATTTGCCCCCGCACAGACACAGTCGCCCCCGCACAGACACAGTCGCCCCCGCACAGACACAGTCGCCCCAGCACATCTTCAGTTCCTTCATGCCTCTCACTGAACTGCTGATAAAAGAGAGAGAGCAGAAATCCACTGAGATCCTGTTCAGATGTATTAGTGATGGGGCTTCATAATCTATACAATATGTCACACACACACGTACACAGAGAAAAATAATGTGAGAGAGTTTGTGTGTGTGTGTGTGTGTGTGTGTGTGTGTGGAAAAAGATCTGCAGGTATTAGGTAAGGGTAGGGGATTGAGGTTCTGAAGATGCTTGTATCTATTACCAGTCCAAGGCTGACATCACTGTCCTTGACTGAAGCTAATTAACACAACCACCTCCTGTTTTGGACTGACTTCAATACTTTTATATCAAAGAACACAGCCAGTTGTTCAGTCAACCAAGCAGTCACTCTGTCAATCATATAGTCGGTTAGCCAGTCATTAAGCAATTCAGTCTGCAAATCAGGTAGTCAGTCAGCCACACAGTCATCCAGTCAGTGACTGAGAGCAGACAGAAGTAGTGTAACAAGTTCATCAGCAGATATTAAAGAGAGAAGAGCCGGAAAGAAAATTGAAGAATGCTAATGAGAGCTGGAGCACTGAGGGCATGTCATTATAAGAAACCAATAGTCTCACAGCAGGGGCCTGCGAATAAACCCTCGATCCCTGACTACCCACTCCTCCTTGGTAACCAGGCTGTCAATACGGGTCACAGCCAATCAGCTGGATCTAGAGACCAGGTTTGAAAGACAGAAATGTGCTCTGACTGTCCATTGGACAGCGCTGTGGTTGAACATTGGAATGGCAGGGACTCACCAACTAGGCCAACTCAGAGAGAAGAGATTAGGAATATCATTGGAAACATACTGATGAGTCATGTCTGATAGAAAACCGGAGGCATTGTTGTTAGTGAATATGAAGTGGGTGGCAGTATGATCTCAGATGTCATGTCTACACTCTGGTCAATACCACAGTCAGAACAATAGGGGTGGATGATGGAGCTATTATTAATATGTTTAATATGTAAAGGTTTGGAGCTGAGGCCAGTCTATATGGGGGGAATTTGCACATCTAGCACAGCTCAGATTGAAATTCCAATACATTGTTGTTGGACTACAGATCGATGGCTGTATACTGGCACACTCCCATGGGAAGGGTGAACTTTCAAGGGCATCCAATAGAACATACTGTCTAGGACACTGTCAGTTATAAACATACTGTCTAGGACACTGTCAGTTATAAACATAATGTCTAGGACACTGTCAGTTATAAACATACTGTCTAGGACACTGTCAGTTATAAACATACTGTCTAGGACACTGTCAGTTATAAACATACCGTCTAGGACACTGTCAGTTATAAACATACCGTCTAGGACACTGTCAGTTATAAACATACCGTCTAGGACACTGTCAGTTATAAACATACCGTCTAGGACACTGTCAGTTATAAACATACCGTCTAGGACACTTATAAACATACCGTCACTGTCAGTTATAAACATACCGTCTAGGACACTGTCTTAGGGACACTGTCAGTTATAAACATACCGTCTAGGACACTGTCAGTTATAAACATAATGTCTAGGACACTGTCAGTTATAAACATAATGTCTAGGACACTGTCAGTTATAAACATACCTAGGACACTGTCTAGGACACTGTCAGTTATAAACATACCGTCTAGGACACTGTCAGTTATAAACATACCGTCTAGGACACTGTCAGTTATAAACATACCGTCACTGTCAGTTTTAAACATAATGTCTAGGACACTGTCAGTTATAAACATAATGTCTAGGACACTGTCAGTTATAAACATAATGTCTAGGACACTGTCAGTTAGGACACTGTCAGTTATAAACATACCGTCTAGGACACTGTCAGTTATAAACATACCGTCTAGGACACTGTCAGTTATAAACATAATGTCTAGGACACTGTCAGTTATAAACATACTGTCTAGGACACTGTCAGTTATAAACATAATGTCTAGGACACTGTCAGTTATAAACATAATGTCTAGGACACTGTCAGTTATAAACATAATGTCTAGGACACTGACAGTTATAAACATAATGTCTAGGACACTGTCAGTTATAAACATAATGTCTAGGACACTGTCATAATGTTATAAATAAACATAATGTCTAGGACACTGTCAGTTAGGACACTGTCAGTTATAAACATACCGTCTAGGACACTGTCAGTTATAAACACTGTCAGTTATAAACATACTGTCTTAGTCAGTTATAAACATACTGTCAGTTATAAACATACTGTCTAGGAAACTGTCAGTTATAAACATACTGTCTAGGACACTGTCAGTTATAAACATAATGTCTAGGACACTCTTATAAACATAATGTCTAGACACTGTCAGTTATAAACATAATGTCTAGGACACTGTCAGTTATAAACATAATGTCTGTCAGTTATAAACATAATGTCTAGGACACTGTCAGTTATAAACATAATGTCAGTTATAAACATAATGTCTAGGACACTGTCAGTTATAAACATAATGTCTGTCAGTTAGGGACACTGTCAGTTATAAACATAATGTCTAGGACACTGACACTGGACACTCAGTTATAAACATACTGTCTAGGACACTGTCAGTTATAAACATACCGTCTAGGACACTGTCAGTTATAAACATACCGTCTAGGACACTGTCAGTTATAAACATACCGTCTAGGACACTGTCAGTTATAAACATACCGTCTAGGACACTGTCAGTTATAAACATACTGTCTAGGACACTGTCAGTTATAAACATACTGTCTAGGACACTGTCAGTTATAAACATAATGTCTAGGACACTGTCAGTTATAAACATACTGTCTAGGACACTGTCAGTTATAAACATACCGTCTAGGACACTGTCAGTTATAAACATAATGTCTAGGACACTGTCAGTTATAAACATAATGTCTAGGACACTGTCAGTTATAAACATAATGTCTAGGACACTGTCAGTTATAAACATACTGTCTAGGACACTGTCAGTTATAAACATACTGTCTAGGACACTGTCAGTTATAAACATACTGTCTGTCAGTTATAAACATAATGTCTAGGACACTGTCAGTTATAAACATACTGTCTAGGACACTGTCAGTTATAAACATACATGTCTAGGACACTGTCAGTTATAAACATAATGTCTAGGACACTGTCAGTTATAAACATAATGGACACTGTCAGTTATAAACATAATGTCTAGGACACTGTCAGTTATAAACATAATGTCTAGGACACTGTCTAGTCTAGGACACAGTTATAAACATACCGTCAGTTATACTGTCTAGGACACTGTCAATAAACATAATGTCTAGGACACTGTCAGTTATAAACATAATGTCTAGGACACTGTCAGTTATAAACATACCGTCTAGGACACTGTCAGTTATAAACATACCGTCTAGGACACTGTCAGTTATAAACATACCGTCTAGGACACTGTCAGTTATAAACATACCGTCTAGGACACTGTCAGTTATAAACATACCGTCTAGGACACTGTCAGTTATAAACATACTGTCTAGGACACTGTCAGTTATAAACATAATGTCTAGGACACTGTCAGTTATAAACATACCGTCTAGGACACTGTCAGTTATAAACATACTGTCTAGGACACTGTCAGTTATAAACATAATGTCTAGGACACTGTCAGTTATAAACATAATGTCTAGGACACTGTCAGTTATAAACATACTGTCTAGGACACTGTCAGTTATAAACATACTGTCTAGGACACTGTCAGTTATAAACATAATGTCTAGGACACTGTCAGTTATAAACATACTGTCTAGGACACTGTCAGTTATAAACATACTGTCTAGGACACTGTCAGTTATAAACATACTGTCAGTTATAAACATACCGTCTAGGACACTGTCAGTTATAAACATACCGTCTAGGACACTGTCAGTTATAAACATACCGTCTAGGACACTGTCAGTTATAAACATACCGTCTAGGACACTGTCAGTTATAAACATAATGTCCAGGACACTGTCAGTTATAAACATAATGTCTAGGACACTGACAGTTATAAACATAATGTCTAGGACACTGACAGTTATAAACATAATGTCTAGGACACTGTCAGTTATAAACATACCGTCTAGGACACTGTCAGTTATAAACATACCGTCTAGGACACTGTCAGTTATAAACATACTGTCAGTTATAAACATACTGTCAGTTATAAACATACTGTCAGTTATAAACATACTGTCTAGGAAACTGTCAGTTATAAACATACTGTCTAGGACACTGTCAGTTATAAACATACTGTCAGTTATAAACATACTGTCAGTTATAAACATACTGTCAGTTATAAACATACTGTCTAGGAAACTGTCAGTTATAAACATACTGTCTAGGACACTGTCAGTTATAAACATAATGTCTAGGACACTGTCAGTTATAAACATAATGTCTAGGACACTGTCAGTTATAAACATAATGTCTAGGACACTGTCAGTTATAAACATACTGTCTAGGACACTGTCAGTTATAAACATAATGTCTAGGACACTGTCAGTTATAAACATAATGTCTAGGACACTGTCAGTTATAAATATACTGTCAGTTATAAACATACCGTCTAGGACACTGTCAGTTATAAACATACCGTCTAGGACACTGTCAGTTATAAACATACCGTCTAGGACACTGTCAGTTATAAACATACCGTCTAGGACACTGTCAGTTATAAACATACCGTCTAGGACACTGTCAGTTATAAACATACTGTCTAGGACACTGTCAGTTATAAACATAATGTCTAGGACACTGTCAGTTATAAACATACCGTCTAGGACACTGTCAGTTATAAACATACCGTCTAGGACACTGTCAGTTATAAACATACCGTCTAGGACACTGTCAGTTATAAACATACTGTCAGTTATAAACATACTGTCAGTTATAAACATACTGTCAGTTATAAACATACTGTCTAGGAAACTGTCAGTTATAAACATACTGTCTAGGACACTGTCAGTTATAAACATACTGTCTAGGACACTGTCACTTAAACATACCGTCTAGGACACTGTCAGTTATAAACATACCGTCTAAGACACCGTCAGTTATAAACATAATGTCTAGGACACTGTCAGTTATAAACATACTGTTTAGGACACTGTCAGTTATAAACATACCGTCTAGGACACTGTCAGTTATAAACATACCGTCTAGGACACTGTCAGTTATAAACATACCGTCTAGGACACTGTCAGTTATAAACATACCGTCAGTTATAAACATACTGTCAGTTATAAACATACTGTCAGTTATAAACATACTGTCAGTTATAAACATACTGTCTAGGAAACTGTCAGTTATAAACATACTGTCTAGGACACTGTCAGTTATAAACATACTGTCTAGGACACTGTCAGTTATAAACATACCGTCTAGGACACCGTCAGTTATAAACATAATGTCTAGGACACTGTCAGTTAAACATAATGTCTAGGACACTGTCAGTTATAAACATAATGTCTAGGACACTGTCAGTTATAAACATAATGTCTAGGACACTGTCAGTTATAAACATAATGTCTAGGACACTGTCAGTTATAAACATACTGTCAGTTATAAACATACTGTCTAGGAAACTGTCAGTTATAAACATACTGTCTAGGACACTGTCAGTTATAAACATACTGTCTAGGACACTGTCAGTTATAAACATACCGTCTAGGACACCGTCAGTTATAAACATAATGTCTAGGACACCGTCAGTTATAAACATAATGTCTAGGACACTGTCAGTTATAAACATAATGTCTAGGACACTGTCAGTTATAAACATACTGTCTAGGACACTGTCAGTTATAAACATGCTGTCTAGGACACTGTCAGTTATAAACATAATGTCTAGGACACTGTCAGTTATAAACATACCGTCTAGGACACTGTCAGTTATAAACATACCGTCTAGGACACTGTCAGTTATAAACATAATGTCTAGGACACTGTCAGTTATAAACATAATGTCTAGGACACTGTCAGTTATAAACATAATGTCTAGGACACTGTCAGTTATAAACATACCGTCTAGGACACTGTCAGTTATAAACATACCGTCTAGGACACTGTCAGTTATAAACATACTGTCTAGGACACTGTCAGTTATAAACATACTGTCTAGGACACTGTCAGTTATAAACATAATGTCTAGGACACTGACAGTTATAAACATAATGTCTAGGACACTGTCAGTTATAAACATACCGTCTAGGACACTGTCAGTTATAAACATACCGTCTAGGACACTGTCAGTTATAAACATACTGTCAGTTATAAACATACTGTCAGTTATAAACATACTGTCAGTTATAAACATACTGTCAGTTATAAACATACTGTCTAGGAAACTGTCAGTTATAAACATACTGTCTAGGACACTGTCAGTTATAAACATACTGTCTAGGACACTGTCAGTTATAAACATAATGTCTAGGACACTGTCAGTTATAAACATAATGTCTAGGACACTGTCAGTTATAAACATAATGTCTAGGACACTGTCAGTTATAAACATACTGTCTAGGACACTGTCAGTTATAAACATAATGTCTAGGACACTGTCAGTTATAAACATAATGTCTAGGACACTGTCAGTTATAAACATACTGTCAGTTATAAACATACCGTCTAGGACACTGTCAGTTATAAACATACCGTCTAGGACACTGTCAGTTATAAACATACCGTCTAGGACACTGTCAGTTATAAACATACTGTCTAGGACACTGTCAGTTATAAACATAATGTCTAGGACACTGTCAGTTATAAACATAATGTCTAGGACACTGTCAGTTATAAACATAATGTCTAGGACACTGTCAGTTATAAACATAATGTCTAGGACACTGTCAGTTATAAACATACCGTCTAGGACACTGTCAGTTATAAACATACCGTCTAGGACACTGTCAGTTATAAACATACCGTCTAGGACACTGTCAGTTATAAACATACCGTCTAGGACACTGTCAGTTATAAACATACCGTCTAGGACACTGTCAGTTATAAACATACTGTCAGTTATAAACATACTGTCAGTTATAAACATACTGTCAGTTATAAACATACTGTCAGTTATAAACATACTGTCTAGGAAACTGTCAGTTATAAACATACTGTCTAGGACACTGTCAGTTATAAACATACTGTCTAGGACACTGTCAGTTATAAACATACCGTCTAGGACACCGTCAGTTATAAACATAATGTCTAGGACACTGTCAGTTATAAACATAATGTCTAGGACACTGTCAGTTATAAACATACCGTCTAGGACACTGTCAGTTATAAACATACTGTCTAGGACACTGTCAGTTATAAACATAATGTCTAGGACACTGTCAGTTATAAACATAATGTCTAGGACACTGTCAGTTATAAACATAATGTCTAGGACACTGTCAGTTATAAACATACCGTCTAGGACACTGTCAGTTATAAACATACTGTCTAGGACACTGTCAGTTATAAACATACTGTCTAGGACACTGTCAGTTATAAACATAATGTCTAGGACACTGTCAGTTATAAACATAATGTCTAGGACACTGTCAGTTATAAACATAATGTCTAGAACACTGTCAGTTATAAACATACCGTCTAGGACACCGTCAGTTATAAACATAATGTCTAGGACACTGTCAGTTATAAACATAATGTCTAGGACACTGTCAGTTATAAACATAATGTCTAGGACACTGTCAGTTATAAACATACCGTCTAGGACACTGTCAGTTATAAACATACTGTCTAGGACACTGTCAGTTATAAACATAATGTCTAGGACACTGTCAGTTATAAACATAATGTCTAGGACACTGTCAGTTATAAACATAATGTCTAGGACACTGTCAGTTATAAACATACCGTCTAGGACACTGTCAGTTATAAACATACTGTCTAGGACACTGTCAGTTATAAACATACTGTCTAGGACACTGTCAGTTATAAACATAATGTCTAGGACACTGTCAGTTATAAACATAATGTCTAGGACACTGTCAGTTATAAACATAATGTCTAGAACACTGTCAGTTATAAACATACCGTCTAGGACACTGTCAGTTATAAACATACCGTCTAGGACACTGTCAGTTATAAACATAATGTCTAGGACACTGTCAGTTATAAACATAATGTCTAGGACACTGTCAGTTATAAACATACTGTCAGTTATAAACATACCGTCTAGGACACTGTCAGTTATAAACATACCGTCTAGGACACTGTCAGTTATAAACATAATGTCTAGGACACTGTCAGTTATAAACATAATGTCTAGGACACTGTCAGTTATAAACATACTGTCAGTTATAAACATACTGTCTAGGAAACTGTCAGTTATAAACATACTGTCTAGGACACTGTCAGTTATAAACATACTGTCAGTTATAAACATACCGTCTAGGACACTGTCAGTTATAAACATACCGTCTAGGACACTGTCAGTTATAAACATACCGTCTAGGACACTGTCAGTTATAAACATACCGTCTAGGACACTGTCAGTTATAAACATACCGTCTAGGACACTGTCAGTTATAAACATACTGTCTAGGACACTGTCAGTTATAAACATACCGTCTAGGACACTGTCAGTTATAAACATACCGTCTAGGACACTGTCAGTTATAAACATACCGTCTAGGACACTGTCAGTTATAAACATACTGTCTAGGACACTGTCAGTTATAAACATACCGTCTAGGACACTGTCAGTTATAAACATACCGTCTAGGACACTGTCAGTTATAAACATACTGTCTAGGACACTGTCAGTTATAAACATACCGTCTAGGACACTGTCAGTTATAAACATACCGTCTAGGACACTGTCAGTTATAAACATACCGTCTAGGACACTGTCAGTTATAAACATACTGTCTAGGACACTGTCAGTTATAAACATAATGTCTAGAACACTGTCAGTTATAAACATACCGTCTAGGACACTGTCAGTTATAAACATAATGTCTAGGACACTGTCAGTTATAAACATACTGTCAGTTATAAACATACTGTCAGTTATAAACATACTGTCAGTTATAAACATACTGTCAGTTATAAACATACTGTCAGTTATAAACATACTGTCAGTTATAAACATACTGTCAGTTATAAACATACTGTCAGTTATAAACATACTGTCAGTTATAAACATACCGTCTAGGACACTGTCAGTTATAAACATACCGTCTAGGACACTGTCAGTTATAAACATACCGTCTAGGACACTGTCAGTTATAAACATACCGTCTAGGACACTGTCAGTTATAAACATACTGTCAGTTATAAACATACTGTCAGTAATAAACATACTGTCTAGGACACTGTCAGTTATGAACATACTGTCTAGGACACTGTCAGTTATAAACATACTGTCTAGGACACTGTCAGTAATAAACATACTGTCAGTTATAAACATACTGTCTAGGACACTGTCAGTTATAAACATACTGTCTAAAACAATGTCAGTTATAAACATACTGTTTAAATCCTAAATGCTGATTGACAAATTGCATTTTTAAATCGGTTAACAGCAGTCAAAAATTGGTCGTTATATAGTAATTTATAGGGTTAGAGGTTTGTGACATAATATCAACAAAGAAGACCAAAGTATGTCTTTTTCCGTCTCTCTCAGCAAAACCTAGGGTAGCAACTGTCTTTAGCCGGAATACAAAACATATAATTAACAAACCAGCATCGGGCTGCAGCGGAGACATTGTCACATACCAGGGAACTTGGCTATACAGCATGCAGAGACATTTCCACAGTACCAGTAACAGGAACCTTAGCATTTGTCCCAGAGACGCCTCAACACAACACACAATAGAACCAGCAAACATCCACTACTGAACACACAATAAAGGATTAAAGACAGATTACAAAGATTTATAGGCAAACACAAGTTCCTTCAAATTAATTGTCGCACACACATACACACTCACACGCACACATATTTTACCGTAAGTGCAGTTGCAACATAGACGAAGTACCAGTAGGATCTCCATCTCGCACTCTTCTCTCTGCCGTCTGACTGCTCTCTGCCTACACTACCTCAAACGCAGAGAGACAGAGAGAGAGAGCCAGAGCCAGAACCAGAGAGAGAGAGAGAGAACGAGAGCCTACACACACACACACACACGCACACACGCACACACGCACACACGCACACACGCACACACGCACACACGCACACACGCACACACGCACACACGCACACACACACACACACGTAGCCCCTATAAGCCTGCCGCTGCATACACAAGCAGAAGAGGCAGGGCTACAGTCTTAGAGATCCATAACAGCTTTAGCACCTAGACACGCACACACACAAACACACACATACATACACACATAAATCTGAGTCAGAGGTCATGTCTTACCTTCCATTCTGACATGGGTGTTACTGTCCTTAGAATCCTTAGGGCCCTTTACTGTCAGGTTCTAGAAGAAAACCAGACCAATACTGATCAATTATAGGACACACACACACTGTGAAGAATAGGGCTGCAGGCCATGACTGTAGGGATGGAGAAACACACTGGCCATGACTTGTGTGTGTGGGGTGTGTTTATGTTCATGTGTGTGACAAGCGCCCACCTCGGAGATCTTCTGAAACTGGGAGTTAGCCTGGCTGCATTTCTCTGCAGTTTCCACGGCCGTCTTGTAGTTGTCGACAAACGCCTTGTACACTCCCAGTTGACTGGCCTACAACAGAGGATAGGATGATACCACAGCCCAGACAAGGAGAATGACAAGCACAGTCTGGATGGGAAAACTAGTTAGATCCTAAGTGAGTCTTGTCATATATTTCCTGGTGTTCAATCTATTTTAAACCCAAGACTATCGAGGAAGCAATCCAACTTCTGAGGTAAACCCGATCTGACAGCAAATCTATTTTCAACCCACATTTTAAAAAAGGTGTGATGAACATTCTGTGAATTTGACAAGTCTCACTAAATTCCAATCCCCCTCGAGGAGTTTTTTTTTAATCAACTCCATCTCACTGAAAAGGTTCACTACAGGCTCTATGCAGGGGCGCTGCTTGTAAGCCATCTCTTCTAAGGACACTTTCTGATCACATCACCACATTGTTTTTCATTGGAGCCCAGTCAGTCAGCTAGTTGCCAGGGCTTCTTCTGCATTCCAATGTATGCAACGCAACCAGGAAATTAATACGTTTACGAAAGCCGCTCTGGTGAGTGGGTCTAGGGGAAGCAAGACATTGATACAGGAAGTGAGAAGACAAGGGACTGGAGGAATGAGATGTTGAATGAATAAGAGTTGTTCGTTCTATATATGTGCTCTGCATTGTTAAAGGAAACCGGAAAACACTCTGAGGACAGTTCAAAGTGTTGGGATCAATACTCCCATTTTCTCTCCGTTTCCTACATCCCGCTGTCACTTTCAAAGAGCATGCGTATAAAAGAGCGTGCGTATAAAAGAGCGTGCGTATAAAAGAGCGTGCGTATAAAAGAGCGTGCGTATAAAAGAGCGTGCGTATAAAAGAGCGTGCGTATAAAAGAGCGTGCGTATAAAAAAGCGTGTGTATAAATATATATATATACAGTGCCTTGCAAAAGTATTCGGCCCCCTTGAACTTTTCGACCTTTTGCCACATTTCAGGCTTCAAACATGAAGATATACAACTGTATTTTCTGGTGAAGAATCCACAACAAGTGGGACACAATCATGAAGTGGAACGAAATTTATTGGATATTTCAAACCTTTTTAACAAATTAAAAACTGGAAAATTGGGCGTGCGAAATTATTCAGCCCCCTTAAGTTAATACTTTGTAGCGCCACCTTTTGCTGCGATTACAGCTGTAAGTCGCTTGGGGTATGTCTCTATCAGTTTGGCACATCGAGAGACTGAAATCTTTGCCCATTCCTCCTTGCAAAACACCTCGAGCTCAGTGAGGTTGGATGGAGAGCGTTTGTGAACAGCAGTTTTCAGTTCTTTCCACAGATTCTCGATTGGATTCAGGTCTGGACTTTGACTTGGCCATTCTAACACCTGGATATGTTTATTTGTGAACCATTCCATTGTAGATTTTGCTTTATGTTTTGGATAATTGTCTTGTTGGAAGACAAATCTCCGTCCCAGTCTCAGGTCTTTTGCAGACTCCATCAGGTTTTCTTCCAGAATGGTCCTGTATTTGGCTCCATCCATCTTCCCATCAATTTTAACCATCTTCTCTGTCCCTGCTGAAGAAAAGCAGGCCCAAACCATGAGACTGCCACCACCATGTTTGACAGTGGGGATGGTGTGTTCAGGGTGATGAGCTGTGTTGCTTTTACGCCAAACATAACGTTTTGCATTGTTGCCAAAAAGTTCGATTTTGGTTTCATCTGACCAGAGCACCTTCTTCCACATGTTTGGTGTGTCTCCCAGGTGGCTTGTGGCAAACTTTAAACAACACTTTTTATGGATATCTTTAAGAAATGGCTTTCTTCTTGCCACTCTTCCATAAAGGCCAGCTTTGTGCAGTATACGACTGATTGTTGTCCTATGGACAGAGTCTCCCACCTCAGCTGTAGATCTCTGCAGTTCATCCAGAGTGATCATGGGCCTCTTGACTGCATCTCTGATCAGTCTTCTCCTTGTATGAGCTGAAAGTTTAGAGGGACGGCCGGGTCTTGGTAGATTTGCAGTGGTCTGATACTCCTTCCATTTCAATATTATCGCTTGCACAGTGCTCCTTGGGATGTTTAAGGCTTGGGAAATCGTTTTGTATCCAAATCCGGCTTTAAACTTATCAACAACAGTATCTCGGACCTGCCTGGTGTGTTCCTTGTTCTTCATGATGCTCTCTGTGCTTTAAACGGACCTATGAGTCTATCACAGAGCAGGTGCATTTATACGGAGACTTGATTACACACAGGTGGATTCTATTTATCATCATTAGTCATTTAGGTCAACATTGGATCATTCAGAGATCCTCACTGAACTTCTGGAGAGAGTTTGCTGCACTGAAAGTAAAGGGGCTGAATAATTTCGCACGCCCAATTTTCCAGTTTTTAACTTGTTAAAAAGGTTTGAAATATCCAATAAATTTCGTTCCACTTCATGATTGTGTCCCACTTGTTGTGGATTCTTCACCAGAAAATACAGTTGTATATCTTCATGTTTGAAGCCTGAAATGTGGCAAAAGGTCGAAAAGTTCAAGGGGGCCGAATACTTTTGCAAGGCACTGTATATATATATAAATAAAAGATAATGTATATAATAGAGAATGTATATAAAAGAGAATATATATAAAAAATGATTATCTTGTGGGAGAGACTATTCAATGAAAATCTTGGCTGGAGTGCCAACCTATAGCCCAGCGTCTATGGATTTCCGCCGTAGCCATCTTTACCAGCTGAACCGCAATGTTAGTCACCATGGCAAAGGGTCTCCAAGCCATTCAACAGAATAGAGACCAGGCCCGGTTACTGAATAGAGACCAGGCCCGGTTACTGAATAGAGACCAGGCCCGGTTACTGAATAGAGACCAGGCCCGGTTACTGAATAGAGACCAGGCCCGGTTACTGAATAGAGACCAGGCCCGGTTACTGAATAGAGACCAGGCCCGGTTACTGAATAGAGACCAGGCCCGGTTACTGAATAGAGACCAGGCCCGGTTACTGAATAGAGACCAGGCCCGGTTACTGAATAGAGACCAGGCCCGGTTACTGAATAGAGACCAGGCCCGGTTACTGAATAGAGACCAGGCCCGGTTACTGAATAGAGACCAGGCCCGGTTACTGAATAGAGACCAGGCCCGGTTACTGAATAGAGACCAGGCCCGGTTACTGAATAGAGACCAGGCCCGGTTACTGAATAGAGACCAGGCCCGGTTACTGAATAGAGACCAGGCCCGGTTACTGAATAGAGACCAGGCCCGGTTACTGAATAGAGACCAGGCCCGGTTACTGAATAGAGACCAGGCCCGGTTACTGAATAGAGACCAGGCCCGGTTACTGAATAGAGACCAGGCCCGGTTACTGAATAGAGACCAGGCCCGGTTACTGAATAGAGACCAGGCCCGGTTACTGAATAGAGACCAGGCCCGGTTACTGAATAGAGACCAGGCCCGGTTACTGAATAGAGACCAGGCCCGGTTACTGAATAGAGACCAGGCCCGGTTACTGAATAGAGACCAGGCCCGGTTACTGAATAGAAACCAGGCCCGGTTACTGAATAGAGACCAGGCCCGGTTACTGAATAGAGACCAGGCCCGGTTACTGAATAGAGACCAGGCCCAGACACTGAATAGAGCCCAGGCCCAGACACAAAAAAGAGATCAGGACCAGAGACAGAGGAGATAGCATTCCTAACACTAAATAGATACAAGGCCCTGACACAGAAAAACACCTGGCCCAGAGACAGAGGGGGTACCAGGCCCCGGGACAGAGGGGGTACCAGGCCCCGGGACAGAGGGGGTACCAGGCCCCGGGACAGAGGGGGTACCAGGCCCCGGGACAGAGGGGGTACCAGGCCCCGGGACAGAGGGGGTACCAGGCCCCGGGACAGAGGGGGTACCTGTCATGGTTCCCTCCCTCTGTCCCTCTCTATGCGGGAGTTGGCACTCCCCCGACCAGCAGAGAGAGGGAGTAATCACAGACATTCTAGACACCCGAGTTTTTCCCACACCTGGGTTCAGGTTTTCATTAGTGTCCCTATTTAGTTCTGTGCTTATCAGTTGTTTAGTGTCGGGACATAAATTCAAGGTATGTGGTGTTTAGGATTTTAGTTGTGCTGTTATGATTTAATGCAGGAGTGTTTGCATGTTGTTTAGACCAAGTTAGAGTTGGTAATGTGAACATTCAGTTTTGTTGTTGATGGGTTGGGTTTTATGTATACCGGGTTATTTGCACGTTCTGGTTTATGTTCCTTGTGTATGAGTTTCCTCTGTCTGATTTTGTGTTTTGTAAATTCAAGTTCCCAGTTCTTGTGCCTGTCTTGCCTGTCCTGGATGAATAAAACCCATTGTAAAGAACAAGTTCTCTGCGCTTGTGTCCTCTGTCGGCTTGAGAGCCGAACCCTGACAGTATGTCCCGACCATCAAGGACGCAGCGGAGAAAGAAGGTCTGTTCATGGGCAGATGAACAGCCTGTCGAGATACCGGCTTGTTATCGCCGGCGCGCGATACGACCTGGACCACCTCTTCCTCCACGACCATCTGCTCCACCGCCTGTCTGGATACCCGCAGACTACGGAGCAGTGCGGAATGGGAGAGAGACAATCTATTCTGAGTCGGAGGAGGAGTACCCGGAGGAGAAATATGGCTGGGATTCCTACATCCTCCGGCTGGCATCCGCGTTGCCTCCAGTTGTTCGATCATCAACTCCCCCGCAGCTAAGAAGGGCTGCCGCCCCGCAGCTAAAGAAGGCTGCCGCCCCGCAGCTGAAGAAGGCTGCCGCCCCGCAGCTGAAGAAGGCTGCCGCCCCGCAGCTGAAGAAGGCTGCCGCCCCGCAGCTGAAGAAGGCTGCCGCCCCGCAGCTGAAGAAGGCTGCCGCCCCGCAGCTGAAGATGGCTGCCGCCCCGCAGCTGAAGATGGCTGCCGCCCCGCAGCTGAAGAAGGCTGCCGCCCCGCAGCTGAAGATGGCTGCCGCCCCGCAGCTGAAGATGGCTGCCGCCCAGCAGTTCGAGATGGCGTCCAATCCCCTGGCCCAGAGATCGGTCTCCGTTCAGTCCACCACACCAGTTCCCTCTCAGGAACTCCTGGCCATAGACGAGGCACTACGGAAGGACTGGGAGGTCCTCATTGACTTAATGGTCTGGATGAAGGAGACAGGAGTTGACGAGGAGGAGGAAGAGAGGTGTTACAGCGAGTTCTTCGCATGGAAGGATTACAAGGGGGAGCTTTCTCGTCCGGCTCTGGACTACCTATTGCCACGGTTGTTCTGCCGGGCACCACACCTCCTCCAGGTCCCTGTTTCGGAGCCAGTCCAAGTCCCCTCTGAGCCTGCCCCAGTCCCCTCTGAGCCTGCCCCAGTCCCCTCTGAGCCTGCCCCAGTCCCCTCCGAGCCTGCCCCAGTCCCCTCCGAGCCTGCCCCAGTCCCCTCCGAGCCTGCCCCAGTCCCCTCCGAGCCTGCCCCAGTCCCCTCCGAGCCTGCCCCAGTCCCCTCCGAGCCTGCCCCAGTCCCCTCCGAGCCTGCCCCAGTCCCCTCCGAGCCTGCCCCAGTCCCCTCCGAGCCTGCCCCAGTCCCCTCCGAGCCTGCCCCAGTCCCCTCCGAGCCTGCCCCAGTCCCCTCCGAGCCTGCCCCAGTCCCCTCCGAGCCTGCCCCAGTCCCCTCCGAGCCTGCCCCAGTCCCCTCTGAGCCTGCCCCAGTCCCCTCTGAGCCTGCCCCAGTCCCCTCTGAGCCTGCCCCAGTCCCCTCTGAGCCTGCCCCAGTCCCCTCTGAGCCTGCCCCAGTCCCCTCTGAGCCTGCCCCAGTCCCCTCTGAGCCTGCCCCAGTCCCCTCTGAGCCTGCGCTCACTCCCGTCCCTGAGCTCACTCCCGTCCCTGAGCTCACTCCCGTCCCTGAGCTCACTCCCGTCCCTGAGCTCACTCCCGTCCCTGAGCTCACTCCCGTCCCTGAGCTCACTCCCGTCCCTGAGCTCACTCCCGTCCCTGAGCTCACTCCCGTCCCTGAGCTCACTCCCGTCCCTGAGCTCACTCCCGTCCCTGAGCTCACTCCCGTCCCTGAGCTCACTCCCGTCCCTGAGCTCACTCCCGTCCCTGAGCTCACTCCCGTCCCTGAGCTCACTCCCGTCCCTGAGCTCACTCCCGTCCAGCCAGTGTCCGTCCCCCAGCCCGAGCCAGTGTCCGTCCCCCAGCCCGAGCCAGTGTCCGTCCCCCAGCCCGAGCCCCGTCTTGTCCTCGAGGCCGTCACCCTGCCTAAGCATGTTCCCGGGGCTAAGACTATTCCCTGTCCTCCGGCGCGGCCACCTGACCCGTGTCCTCCGGCGCGGCCACCTGACCCGTGTCCTCCGGCGCGGCCACCTGACCCGTGTCCTCCGGCGCGGCCACCTGACCCGTGCCCTCCGGCGCGGCCTCCTGACCCGTGCCCTCCGGCGCGGCCTCCTGACCCGTGCCCTCCGGGTCGGCCTCCTGACCCGCTTCCTCCGGGCCGGCCTCCTGACCCGCTTCCTCCGGGCCGGCCTCCTGACCCTCTTCCGCCCGTACGGCCTCCTGACCCTCTTCCGCCCGTACGAGCCTCTGCTCCGCCTACGCCCGTCCGGCCGCCTGACCCGCATCCGCCTGTCCGGGCCTCCGCTCCCCCTCAGCCAGTCCGGCTTCCTGACCCGTCATCACCGGTACGCCCTCTAAACCCGTTCCGTGATCTGTCCTCTCCCTGGGGGCTTCTGGGGTCGCTTAGTTCTGCCCTGCCCAAGACCAGTTCTCTCTGCCCTGCCCGAGACCAGTTCTATCTGTCCTGCCCCGTAGCCTGTGACTCATTGTCGCCTCCTTCCCTCCCCACCTCCTCTACCGCCTCCCCGTCACTGAGTCTACTTCCCGGTCTGGTTCAGGACTATGATCGGCGGAGACCGGGGGGGCCGCTTGGACCGCCCAGTGGCGGTCGTGGGGGAGGGGGTACTGTCATGGTTCCCTCCCTCTGTCCCTCTCTATGCGGGAGTTGGCACTCCCCCGACCAGCAGAGAGAGGGAGTAATCACAGACATTCTAGACACCTGAGTTTTTCCCACACCTGGGTTCAGGTTTTCATTAGTGTCCCTATTTAGTTCTGTGCTTATCAGTTGTTTAGTGTCGGGACATAAATTCAAGGTATGTGGTGTTTAGGATTTTAGTTGTGCTGTTATGATTTAATGCAGGAGTGTTTGCATGTTGTTTAGACCAAGTTAGAGTTGGTAATGTGAACATTCAGTTTTGTTGTTGATGGGTTGGGTTTTATGTATACCGGGTTATTTGCACGTTCTGGTTTATGTTCCTTGTGTATGAGTTTCCTCTGTCTGATTTTGTGTTTTGTAAATTCAAGTTCCCAGTTCTTGTGCCTGTCTTGCCTGTCCTGGATGAATAAAACCCATTGTAAAGAACAAGTTCTCTGCGCTTGTGTCCTCTGTCGGCTTGAGAGCCGAACCCTGACAGTACCAGGCCCCGGGACAGAGGGGGTACCAGGCCCCGGGACAGAGGGGGTACCAGGCCCCGGGACAGAGGGGGTACCAGGCCCCGGGACAGAGGGGGTACCAGGCCCCGGGACAGAGGGGGTACCAGGCCCCGGGACAGAGGGGGTACCAGGCCCCGGGACAGAGGAGATACCAGGCACAAAAGGTAATAAAGGCAGCATAAAACTAGAAACATTTTTATTACATAATTTATTACATAATATATTAAAAAAAAAAATCCCGGTAATTATATTTTTCATTTCTTGCGACTGTATGCTCTTGGCCAGATTGTCTTCTTAAGCAGCATACACCTGGTTAAACTTGAAATCTTACTTCATGCAATTGCAGAGCAAACAAACACAAAAGTTCAACTGTATCTGCCTCATACAGTTTAGTTGTTACAGTCTCAGTGGTTACAGAGCATTTCAATGAGACCCTGAGATTATTTACCTCAAGATTTCCTCCTACTAGACAACAGGACTAGTAGGGCCAAAGCACAGCTCCAAACTACGCAAAAACTATTTAGGGATGAAGCAGTCAGCTGGTATTCTGTCTATAATGGAGTAATCAGAACAGTCACTGGATCTGAACCCAATTAAGCGATTTGAGGAGCAAACCTTCCTTATGTAATATTTTCTATTCAAACACAATTCATGTACAGGTTCATGGAAGACAAAAATATTTCTAAGTGACCCTAAACTTTCAACCAGTATTGTATGTTCCCCTTAAAATCTAGACATCAAGTCAAAATGTTTAGGTATTTCAGGTCAAATAACAGTAACCACTAAACACGGTTCAGCCGGATTATCAATAGACAACAGTCGCTACTTTCCGGACCATGCTGCCAACAGACAGCAGTGAAACAGAAGGACACAGAGTCTGGGTGTTGCCATGCTTCCCTCTGCTTCCTTTCCAGCCATGACCTCACATGTGGAGCTCCAACTCTATTAGAGACCTTCCTTATAAGGGACTTAGCACACTCCCAAATCAAAACAATTTAATAAAACTCTCCACAACTCAGAATTAACAGAACCGCCCTAATGTAGGCCACTTAGAATCCACAGAAGTCTCCTAAATCAATCTGGCTCCACACTTTGGGATTTAATGAACAGAGTGATCCAGGCAGGAGATTGGGCCTAATGTGACAGATTAGATTATATGTACACATTACTCTACCATTACTGTAACCGCACTGCCTGCTTGCTCCACTGGCTGACTGGCTGACCAGTTGGTAGGCCCAAATCTAATCTTATCGTTTTTCCGAGAGGGGTATAGATTGATCAGGCAGGAAAGGCAGATGGGAAAACCTTATTCAAATTCTTTCTGGATTACACACAGACCAAGTTAAGGAGGTTTTTGTGCCAACCCTGTAACATAAACCTATGTGAACTAAATGAAAGGCTTGCTACTATATTGACTGACTGACTCATCACCAGCCTCACCAGTTTCTGGAAGAGTTCTCCAACGGTGACCTTCTCGTCCCACTGCTGGACGTGAGGGAGGAGAGCATCGTAGAACTCCTTGTGAATCTCGAAGATGTCCTGGATCTTATAGAAGATGGTGTTCACCTGCTGGATGGTCAGAACTGGCTGGGATGAAGAGGCTGTGGCCTTCAGAGGACGCATGGGCTGTGCATGAAACACACATTCAGAAGAAAGTTTTGCATGTATACAGCTACACATTCCACAGAGAAAAATACAGAACAATCCTTCACCTGGTTAATGTTTAACAGATCCTTTATTAATAGTAGGAGATTGCAGCATGGTCACATTGTGAACAGAAAAGTGGTTCAATTCAGTACCTCCTAACATGTTTCTAGTGGATGCTGTTTCAGGCACAAGGCATGTAGCACTGCTCTATTATTATTATATATAATTTATATAAAATAATAATATTATATAAATATTATAATTCATAAGACCAGGATAATCCATCTCTTTCCAGAATCCCCAGAATCCCCAGCATGTCATCCATGGGTTTCCGAAGTCCTCAGTCTCAACATTAATATTCTTACGTATCCACTTATCCCGTAGCTCCTTCACTGATTTCCTAACTTTCTGTTTAAATATCTTCTTAGAAATCTCAAAATAGGTAATATGTCATACCACTACTGGGTTGTGTGGTTGTTTTAACTAGCTTCTTGAAATGAATACTACATGTTCAGTTGCTATTTATAAGAGAATCTGCAGAATGACTCAAATGTAAATGTAAATAAAGAGAAGAACATGGGCCAGGACAACTTATCGTGTTTGTGTGTGTGTGTGTGTGTGTGTGTGTGTTTGTGTCTCACCAGAATCAGAGCTTCCAGTTGGTTGATATAGATCTCCTCGCTGGCCAGGAAGCCAGACAGAACTATTTTCTTCATCTCGAGACCCTTCTCAATGTCTCCCTGTAAACAGAGAGGGATAGGGACACTGAAATGTTGTCATCAGAAAAGGAAATATGGTTTAACTGTAGGTTTCTGAGAGTCACTAAGGAAAATATAAGTTGTATGGATACAGTCCAGTTTATTCGTTGATAAACATGTTTTATGAATATGGTTCTGTTGGTTAGTTAGTGGAACATGGTTATTGAATATGGTTCTGTTGGTTAGTTAGTGGAACATGGTTATTGAAAATGGTTCTGTTGGTTAGTTAGTGGAACATGGTTATTGAATATGGTCCTGTTGGTTAGTTAGTGGAACATGGTTATTGAATATGGTTCTGTTGGTTAGTTAGTGGAACATGGTTATTGAATACTGTCCTGTTGGTTAGTTAGTGGAACATGGTTATTGAATATGGTTCTGTTGGTTAGTTAGTGGAACATGGTTATTGAATGCTTTCCTGTTGGTTAGTTAGTGGAACATGGTTATTGAATATGGTTCTGTTGGTTAGTTAGTGGAACATGGTTATTGAATATGGTTCTGTTAGTTAGTTAGTGGAACATGGTTATTGAAAATGGTCCTGTTAGTTAGTTAGTGGAACATGGTTATTGAAAATGGTTCTGTTAGTTAGTTAGTGGAACATGGTTATTGAAAATGGTCCTGTTAGTTAGTTAGTGGAACATGGTTATTGAATGCTGTCCTGTTGGTTAGTTAGTGGAACATGGTTATTGAATGCTGTCCTGTTGGTTAGTTAGTGGAACATGGTTATTGAATGCTGTCCTGTTGGTTAGTTAGTGGAACATGGTTATTGAATGCTGTCCTGTTGGTTAGTTAGTGGAACATGGTTACATGGGTCAGTTTGGGCATCAGGCAGAGCAGGGCAGGGGTCAGATTGGGAATCAGGCAGGGCAGGGCAGGGGTCAGATTGGGAATCAGGCAGAGCAGGGGTCAGATTGGGCATTTAAAAAAAGTCAGGGAGAAGGTAGAATTAGAGAGTGAGTGCAACAGAGAGTCAGACTTAAGTTGCACACACAAAGATTTTAGACTTGACTTGTCATAAGATATAGCATTAAAAACGTCATACAACAAGGCCTAAACAAAAGGAGCGCAGAATGCAAAATATGTGCTATCAAGATAAATTATTTAACCACATGTAATTTTATCACGCATCTGAAGACGAACTCTGAATGCAAACATGTTCAGCTCAGCATTGATCATCCAACGTCGCTTGCTACTTGCTTAAGGAGATTAGCTTTGATGGTCGTTTGCTAGATATTATAAAAAGATAAATGAGCGTTTGTTTGCCAAGTTAACGTTTTATTTAGTCAACGCTACACTGGGTTTGAGGGTACGCTGTCATTAGTTATAGACGCAGTGCACATTAAATGGCTGTGCTATGCAGCCACTAAGTAAATAACAAATAGTTTTTGATTCTCAATCATAAGGTAGTGAACTGTAGTGTGGTAACATTGTAGCATTAAGCTACAATGTGTTTTCATGCAGTTTGCGCTAATTGTAAAAATGTTACTTACTTATGCAATGTATAACATTGTCTGTATTTGTCCCCAATAGGTGGCAAGGTCTGTCATTATGATTCAGCAACAGACAAGCAAGTCTTTTCTTCATTTGTATCCCAACGTTTGGTCTGTAGTGTATATTAATGTTAGCATGCGATCTGCCTGGACAACAATGACCACCATCACAGTACTGTGTATGACTGTTAGCTAGGCCCCGACGTACATTACGGTCATATAATCTATGCACTGAAATGACCTACCTGGTTAAATAAAAAATCTAATCAAAATACAGTCGGGCAGTATTAAGACTTAAGGAGATCATTGCATTTAACACGTAGATCCTCTTTATTATACTATCACTAAGAAAAAGAAATGTTTTGTAATAATAAACTAATCGTAAAGAAACAGCAATGAAATTGGAAACAAACCTTAACAACGGGTTTAAACCACACAATTGATATGGTCAATATATAGGTTAGAAACTTCAAGGCAGAGAACACAGGGCACACATTTTTGCGATACTAAACTGTAGCGAACACATGGCGATACTATTATACAACCACAGGTAATAAACTACAAGGCAGCAAACACAGGGAACATACTATTATTCAACCACATGTAATAAACTACAAGGCAGCAAACACAGGGAACATACCATTATTCAACCACAGGTAATAAACTACAAGGCAGCAAACACAGGAAACATACCATTATTCAACCACAGGTAATAAACTACAAGGCAGCAAACACAGGGAACATACCATTATTCAACCACAGGTAATAAACTACAAGGCAGCAAACACAGGGAACATACCATTATTTAACCACAGGTAATAAACTACAAGGCAGCAAACACAGGGAACATACCATTATTCAACCACAGGTAATAAACTACAAGGCAGCAAACACAGGAAACATACCATTATTCAACCACAGGTAATAAACTACAAGGCAGCAAACACAGGGAACATACCATTATTTAACCACAGGTAATAAACTACAAGGCAGCAAACACAGGGAACATACCATTATTCAACCACAGGTAATAAACTACAAGGCAGCAAACACAGGGAACATACCATTATTCAACCACAGGTAATAAACTACAAGGCAGCAAACACAGGGAACATACCATTATTCAACCACAGGTAATAAACTACAAGGCAGCAAACACAGGGAACATACCATTATTCAACCACAGGTAATAAACTACAAGGCAGGAAACACAGGGAACATACTATTATTCAACCACATGTAATAAACTACAAGGCAGCAAACACAGGGAACATACCATTATTCAACCACAGGTAATAAACTACAAGGCAGCAAACACAGGGAACATACCATTATTTAACCACAGGTAATAAACTACAAGGCAGCAAACACAGGGAACATACTATTATTCAACCACAGGTAATAAACTACAAGGCAGCAAACACAGGGAACATACTATTATTCAACCACAGGTAATAAACTACAAGGCAGCAAACACAGGGAACATACCATTATTCAACCACAGGTAATAAACTACAAGGCAGCAAACACAGGGAACATACCATTATTTAACCACAGGTAATAAACTACAAGGCAGCAAACACAAGGAACATACCATTATTCAACCACAGGTAATAAACTACAAGGCAGCAAACACAGGGAACATACTATTATTCAACCACAGGTAATAAACTACAAGGCAGCAAACACAGGGAACATACCATTATTCAACCACAGGTAATAAACTAAACTACAAGGTGAAGAAAACAAAAAAATGCATCAGAGCAAATGGACAAACGAATGCAATGTAAAGTCGAATGGTTCAAATCATCTGATGCGAATTGATAAATAAGGTGAATAGAGAACAAGCAGGGAGAGGAATGGATGACAAACTGTTCATCCACCTCACATACCTCACCTTTAAAACCTACCACATCACATACCCCACCTTTAAAACCTACCACAACACACCCAACCTCTAACACCACCCACCTCATATACCTCAACACTAAGACCTACCACATCACATACCTCACCTTTAAAATCTACCACAACACACCCAACCTCTAACACCACCCACCTCATATACCTCAACACTAAGACCTACCACATCACATACCCCACCTTAAAAACCTACCACAACACACCCAACCTCTAACACCACCCACCTCATATACCTCAACTCTAAGACCGACCACATCACATACCTCACCTTTGAGACCAACCACTTTACCTCACATCAAAACCAATTTAGCTAATGACATGGAGAGCAGTGAGCTATAAACTGCAGATGTTTCTCTGAAGAAAACCACTGGATCGGGTCCCTCTGCTGGACAGAGTCTGTTAGACCCGTTAGGACAGTCTAGCATATTCATCTATATCGTCAACTCAAAGTTTATTTTGTTAAAATGTCTTCAAAGGATGGTGTGTCATCAGACAAACATACTCTTCCTCAAACTACCAAGAAAAACAGTAGTTTTTCTCGTATGTGGCCACATTAACCTCAAACACAATTTGGGGAAGAGACGCAATCTTGAACATGTTGGTTAAGCAAATGTATATCTATTTGAACGTTGACTTGTATAAATCATTTGGATTATGATTATGAGGCAGCTATTATATTGTAGATAATTTGTCTAGCTATTAAAAGTCAACACCACAGTAAACCTCATGATATCGATGATTACATGTATTTGGGGGGTTTTCAACTAAATGTATGTTTGATTATTGTGAAACAGACAAAGAAATACAAAACTGAAACTGAAAAACCAAAATTGGTATTATTGTCCTGCCCCAATTACAGAATACATTCAGCAGTTTATAGATGTTACCTTGGTTGGGTTATGAACTGCATAGGAAAGGGACAAAAAAGTTTCTTTCAAAAGAGTTAAAAGTTGTGGAAAGACACAGGTCAGGGACAGATTAAAACATATTTCAAAGGCCCTGGATAGTCAGTGGGACACAGTCAAGACAACCAGTAAAAAGTAGAAACTGTATGTCAACCCCAACCCCTGCCTAGATCAGGCTGTCTCTCCATACTAGATGACCAAGATAAAGTCAAAGACTAATCTGGAAAAATAAAGCTAAACAAATGGGCTATGATGTTGACAACCATGTTCGCTTAGTGGGAGACTGTTTGACATAACTTACAAAAGAGAAGACAGGGGTCTAGAATTCAGGAAATGCTGTTATGTTTCAGCTGGGGTGCTTTATCAAATTGATACAAGGAAACAGATACAGCCAATACTTCCTACTGTAATGTAGTACAGTGGTTACCAACCATATTCAGTTACTGTACCACCAACAGAACGTTGCCATTCTAGGAGTACCCACAAAGTACCTCATGTTGATTTCACCAGTAAGTCTATGGTGCCATGTCGGTTTTCAAGTACCCCTGGTTGGGAACCACTGTTGTAGTGCACCAACTGCACTGACGTAGTGCACTAACTAGACTGACGTAATGCACTGACTAGACTGATGTAGTGCACGAAGATTCACAGCAAGATTCACAGCAGGTTCAACACTTTACAGCTGTGTGACAAACTGACTGGTTTTGCATTAAATTAGGATCACAGCACTGTGTGACATCAAGTAAGCAAGCAAGTTTATTTATATAGCACAATTCATACGTATAAGCAATTCAATGTATTTTACAAAAGACAAAAAAGTATAAATTAGAAATACATGCATCTTAGATTAATAGCAACCTGTTTACTGGCATCATCTACATTTAAAACATTGCATCTCAGTATTAACGGTGTACATTTTATCCAAAATGTCTTCTGAACCTTGTCAGGTCTTTAGAACCTGGTCAAGAAGTCTTTCGAACTTCCAGGTCCTTTATGTATACATTACAGGGTTTCATTTAGGCCATTTATCCAATAAGGAATCGAAAATATAAATAGAGTAAGAACAAATAAAAAACTCAAAATAGACATAAACAGCGTGGTACAGTTCAAGCGCTCAGTCACACGCCTGCGAAAAGAGAAATGTTTTTAACCTCGCTTAAAAAAAAATGACACATTTTGTGCACGTCTAAGAGCCATGTAATGTGAAAGTGAGGTCTATGTTATTGAAATGGACCAGCTAAAAACCCTTTTTCCCTTGTAAGCACAGGCCCAAAGGAATTCTGCCTGTCATCGATGTGGACGACACGGGCAGTAGATGAGCACATAACAAACAGCCACACATGGACCAGAGGAGGCACATGGATAAATAGAACTTCCCAAGGTCTGGTAGTGGTGGTAGGTTTCCACGTTACAGGGAACCATGCCAGAGCAGTACGAGAATACATGGAGAACCTTCTCCAGGACAATGCTGTGTCCATCTGCAATGGTCAACAATATTTGGGTGCGAAAGGTCAGCGCTCGTTATCACGTGGGGTGCCGTGGTTATTGTGAGAGTTGTGTTCTTAGGTTGGTGACTCATGGCACATAAAGGTGCTGATAAGAGGTAAGCCAGGAACAGTACTACCCTTCTTTATGGCAGATCCTGTACACACACACAGCGTCAGTCAGTCCAGGTGCCACGTTTTCTAACTTTCCCTTTTCCTCAGGTATTTCCATCTTCTATGGTCTCTCTATCTGGTCTCTCCCGAGATAAATACAATGGGACAGTTCAGTAAAATTGATAAGCAGAACATGTCTTTAGCCATCACATTGAGGTTTCAATAGGAGTTCTCTGGCCAAATACATACACCTAACAGAGCAAAGGTTACACAGACACACACACACACACACACACACAGCCACAGCCCGCAGTGACGCCACGTTGTCAAGACACCAATAAGACTTTCCACATAGTTATTTTTAACCATGAAGACAGACCTAGTCTGTGTATGAGTGAGAGGCAATAGTGCCTGGGCAGTTTCCTCTGTCAAACGATGTTTTTGTCAAGAGGCATTGGTTGTCAGAGGTCCACAAATGGAACCTATGTCTTCCCACAGTGCAGTAGTGGTAAGGAAGTCCTGTGCGGTGAAAAGTAGTTGAGAAAATGTGTGAGATAGCGTGACACTCACCGTGAAGTTCCTTTGGACAGAAGTGGCCAGCATGTATCCTGGTGGACTCTCTAGCTCCACGTCTCCACATTCAAACAAATCCACATCCTCCAGCACTTTGTCCAAATAGCATAACACCTCCTCTTCATCTTCCTCCATGGTCTTACAGTTAGTCTTGTGATGCCAAACGTTCCTTCTTCAGGCGAACCACAGCCTGTCCAGCCGGTTAATTCGTCCCTTTAGGGCCCGCAACCCAATTCAGCCCACCTTCAAATATGCAACATGGTTCTGTTCAGTATCCACCGCTTTGAAAAATCAACATGGTTCTGTCCGGGATCTTTTCCTCTTGAATTTTCTGTCCCTCTGTTGAGAGCCTGATAGCCTTTAGCCAGAGCTCAACCCCATTTAGCAGTTACTGGCGCTGTACGCGGCAGACAGACACACATACATGGGGCACACTGGCCTTGCAACACACACACACACACGAGGAGAGAGAGAGAGCCTCGCCCCCTCCTCCACTGCCGCCTCCTTCTGGGTTTGTCTTCCTGGAGTCCTGCAGACTCGGTTTATGAGCCTTCCCCCTCCCCATTTTTTCACAATAAAAGCCATAAAACACAACAGCCACTTCCTCTCTACCTCTATCTTAATTCATCTTAAAGGGCTTAGTTGGCATGGGAATCATTCGTTCACTCTGCCGAAGCAAGTGAATAATAAAGAATAGAACAATAGAAGACAAAATAAAACACATGGAAGATTCCGACATTCAGAAGTGAACATTACACATCAAGTTTCGAAAGAATAAAAGCCCTTTAAGTTGAATATTATAAGCTAGTGTTGACACAAATGTGCCGATGGTTAAAGTATGAACGAATGTGTATGCAGAGTGCATGTGTGCTTTGTTCTCTTTAGAGGCGGGTCTGCCTCTGGCAAACTCTTTAGATAGGCTGTGTTCATATTTTGTTTCAACACAAGGAAGCAGGTTAATTTGCTTTCTTTTTTGTTTGACACTTCCTGGTGTAAGAATCACTTTTCTTTTGGCACTGTCTGTCTGTCTGTATTTCTCAGTCATTGTCAGATGTGAATGGTTTTTGTAATTATAGGTCAGAGTTCAGCTGCAGTTTCCGGGATACATGTTTTAGCACAGCCAGAACGACAGGGACCAAAGAAACTTCAACAGAAATCTCAAACACATAGACAGCAGAAGTTAAATTAGCTTGAAAATACATGGTAAGAAAAGCAGTTTTTAGTGGGACTTAGTATAACATAGACCACTACCCAAAATAATTTAAACACTGATTAACCTTTTTTCTCATGCTGAAAATACTTCAACGATAGCTAATGAAAAGTGCAGGGTGAGGTACTGCAAATGTTTTAAGGCCACAGTCTAGACACTGACAGAGAGTGTCAGACTCAAAGGCCACGCTGTGTTTCCATAGACGCCAGTCGCTTCACCATCAATGTGTGAGTAGATGTGCATGTTCACAGACATATCCCCCCTAGCCCTCACCCCTCCCACCCATAGATCACATGAATAATGTGTCAACCCAATTGGGAGAGATGAGCATGAATAGAGAGCAGAACGAGGCAGACAAGTAAAATGCTATTGGTTGTTAGCTGGTAGCTAGCTTGGCGCATAGAAAAACATGCACACAATACAAAACACTGCCTAGCGATCAGACCACTGTAGGTATATTAAAATTGTAAATACATCCCAATGACAGTAGTTCATATGAAGCAGCTGCTTTTGTGAGCTGCTCAAAGTCATGTTTAGCTATAAAATACTAGCTAGAATATGAAATACCCACTAAATCAAGACACCTCCAAATTTGCTATACCACACTCAG
Organism: Dallia pectoralis; assembly: GCA_029465975.1. Taxonomy (NCBI): domain Eukaryota; kingdom Metazoa; phylum Chordata; class Actinopteri; order Esociformes; family Umbridae; genus Dallia; species Dallia pectoralis. The sequence goes on from CM055746.1 coordinate 7,517,250, forward strand.
AATCTGTTTATCTAGTCATATCACACTGATACACTATATATATATTATTCATTCACCACTAATTTCATATCAACACCCATTGGATATAAATGTAAACTAGCTATCTGTGGGCATTTACAGAAGTAACTACAAATACTTTCTATGACAAAGACGTCATTTTAACATCAGTTAGCTAGCGGCAGATAACAAGGGACAAGTCCAACAAACAGAAAAGTGCTAATACTGTACTGCCATCTAATTTAAAAGATAAAAAAGGTAATGAATAATATATGAATACTCCTCTGGTCACACAAGGGGCTGGGAACTGAGCGCTTTCTATTGCTAACAACCACGTTGGAGCTCGCAGGCACATGACCACAGCTGTATGTCATTGAACACGCCCCGGTTAAGCAAGCAGTGTGAGAATAAGTAGAACTTGAATTGAAGGACACATGTTCAGGCCTACAACTCATCTGAACCTGCTGTGGAGTTGTGGCAATGATGGAAGGCCATAAACCCAGTATGAACGCCTTAACGCACCATGTGGAGGTCTGTCAAAAATTAACATAAAGTCAGTGGACCAACCAACCGGTATAGAGCTCCTCCCACAATCTAAAAACAATAAAGTAAAAAAGTTGTGTTGTCACAATACCAAAATATCTGCTTTGAAACCGCAAAGGCTGCAGTTTAAAATATATATACATATTTTTTAAATGCCACTGAACACTTTACTCAGACCTATCTCTAGTAAACATATATCCTAGAGTAGATACCAGTATACCACTGAACACTTTACTCAGACCTATCTCTAGTAAACATGTATCCTAGATAGATACCAGTATAACACTGAACACTTTACTCAGACCTATCATTAGTAAACATATATCCTAAATAGATACCAGTATACCACTGAACACTTTACTCAGGTCTTTTTCTAGTAAACAGTTGAGAATATTCTGGTCTTTTTCACCTGCCTGATGGTGACAACAGCACATTTTTACGACAACAGCAATAGCACATCTCATTTATTTAGAGTGTGTTTTGTTAATCGAAGAGTTTATTTACAGATACTGGATTATGTTATGGGTCATATGTTCTAAGAGATTAGTTCAGACCTGAAAGGAAGAGCTTTACTCGCTCAATTTAAATTTAACAGCAAGTCTTAATCTCTCCCCACCCTTCTGAAATGCCCAGAAATGCAAACACCTGCAAAGTCGTGATTTGGTCAAGGCACCGGAACTAACGCTGCTTGTAAACACAGATGAACCGCAGTTTTATGACCGATACACGGTGACAATGATGTTTCTTGGCGGTCTGTCCACCAGAGATTAGAGTGAAACACACATCAATCACAAACCACCAGTCTTCATATAACTTTCAAAATGGGAAAATGGCTTCCTGCAAATCATAGAGAAAAAGGTTTTATGTCAGTTTGAGTGTTTCCTCTTTCACCCGAGCTTAGCAAACCAACCAACCAGTGTTCAACATGCTGACCATGTGACCAGAGTGACTGTAGTTGGATGAAGGTACACTGACAAGTAGACGACAGTATTGCCTACAAAAAGAAGGATCACTTAAAAATGTGTATGAATATGAAGCCACTAGGTGTTCGAAGCATTCATTCTGATGAGTCATCTTTTCGAATGGCAATTTGCTGTGTAAGGCCTTTGTAACAGTTACTGCTGCAGAGAAAACATCTGTAGGAGTTGTGTTTATATCACACCACTAGGTGGCGCTGGAGGTGTACCAGTGGCCTCCAATGTAACAGTAAAAGAGGAAACCCTCAGGTCACATAATAAGCACATAAGAGAGAGAACTGAAGCATAAAGGAGAGGTCTCAGCATTTGGAGTAACACTGCAAACTCCACTCACAGCTTCTATCCATAATACTGGGTAAAATATAACCCAGAATGCACAGTGTGGTTGTGAAAAGAACAGGGCTACACCTGTTTTGGTTCAGCTCATTGACAGGGGGTATAAAAATCCCAACTGCGGGGGTTAACACACGTAGTCCTTGTCATTTAGCAAAGTTGACAGCAAGGCCTGCAGCATTTCTTGCCCTTTTTACATATGTAAACATATGCAAAGTTATATAGTAGGTAAACATATATAGCAATGTTGCAATATACAGGTTTGCTGCCGTGTGAAGTTCTGACATCCTGTGTCTGCGTAGGGCTGATAGCTGCTGATGTCATTTCCTGAGGCTGTGAATAAATGCAGCATCTGCAGTGTTACGGTGCAGACTGAACCTTAGTGGTTAACAGGAGAATTACATAACATTACATTACAGAACTAAATGTGGTATACTTGCTAGTATTGGAAGGGTTTAAGGTTGTGTACTATTTAGAAGTAATGAGCTTTGCAAGTAGATAGTTAGTTATTTAATCAGGTTATGTTTCGGTGTAAATAGTAATAAAATCTATATTCAAGCAACATTTCCTAGAATATTATCAATGTTTTAAAGTTTCAATTACATATTTCTATTAATAGGTGTGGTTTTAACTGCGGTTTTCCAAATGTTTCAAAATCCAAATATAGTAGTTTAAATACCAATTCAAGACAATGGAACGTATGCAAATGTAGTCATGATTGTGAAAAGTGTAAGTAGTATTTCTTTTCAGTACCAGTCTGCACATTTTAAAGACGTTTTGATGTTCATAGCTTTACCGCAACAAGTGGTCCTAAAATCATATACTTCCAATAAACTACGCAACGCAATTATGCATATTTATAACAAGAACACAAATAAGCACACATTCTGTGTATTTTAAAAATGTGTTTCTTGTTTAAATGGGGTAAGTTACACATCAAACACTATCATTTAGGTCTATAGTAATTGAAATGCATCGGGATTTGACAAGCATGTGGGTAGTAGTAGACGTCTACATAGTACACATATAGACAGTTAGCCTGCGCGGTTGGTATTGTTATCTTTCAATATATTGGCCCTAGGAGTATCAGCAAAATTAGTATAATTATATATTTTTTTTAAATTGACCATTTCCCAAGCACATCTAATTACCACAGACTAGCAGACATTCACCTGTGGAAAGCCAGGGGTTCAGTGGCCCGGGGACGATTATATTACAGCAAAGACACTCTTCAACTATACGTGAACTAGCTGTGCAATTCTGACAACATCGCCATTCTCACAAGTGATGGAAACCAAAACCACGGGACTTGATCGGGCTAAGAAGAAAGCCCTGGTAACCCGTAGCTGTGTATCTCTAGAAGTCCCGTGTGGAACTCACCTCGGGGAGCAGACTCTCTGGGGGGACGGGGGAGGTGGCCTCTCCATTGGGGCCACAGGCACACAGACTGGGAGACATTGTTGGGGACTCGTCTATGAAGGGCATGGTCTCTGAACTGTCTTGACTCTTACGATCCTCTGCGGCATCACCTTCATACCCGTCTGTGTTATAGTTGAAGTCTAGAGGAGAGAGGGGGAAAAGGATCAGCATGGCTCACGGAGGACAGAGGCTGTAGAGACTGTCAGTGACAGAACCGGTCAGGCAAAACAAACCAGTCTAACTGTCACAAGTTGCTTGATCAGCTTGTCCGTGGTAAAGACAGGTCATTTTAGAAATGGAGGTGGCTCATGACAGGCTGGATAAAACGGGAAAATATTGTTATTTAACACGTTGTGTATGTGTGTGTGTGTGTATCTAGGCTGAGAGCCAAGCTAGATAAAACAGGATAAATACTGTAATGTAACATGGTGTGTGTATCTAGACTGGGGGCTTGGATGAGGAGCAGCTGTGACACTGCTTGTAATGCACTTGAATAAGAACCAGTTTTGTAAAGATGCACCTAGGATGTGATTGGCCGTGTCTCCAGAGTGAGTCCTTGTGCTGGGGTGAGAACTATGACAGAAACCATATTGGCAGTCTGTCTCTGCATAAACACACATCAGCTGTTAACTAAACAAGCCAGACAGCACATGTCCTAATGAAAAATAAAATGACAGAATGTAAAGCGCAGATGATTCAGATCCCAGAACCCAGAGGGGTGAGAGACTAAACAATCTGCCAGTTACTGAAATGGCTGACAACTCCCTACAAAATCAGGGTCTTGACTGCGTTTCCGTGCAACTTGTCATGCTATTGGCGTTGCTAGGTGACAGAGCTATAGACAGCCTATACTGCAGCCAATTGGCGTAGCGTCATACAATCACAACCTAACAGCTTAAAAATACAAACTGATACTTTTAACCTGGAAAGCTGTGGCTGTTCGGCTCTGTGGTTCACGTCATTTTATGAGTTTTCCCCCTCACAGCTGTTTTGTACATAAGCCCTGTGCACCGTCACTCCAATCCTATCTGCTAATTAAGCAACATTTCCACAGTACTGTCCATCAAATTGACTATTCAAATCAGTCTTGTCAGGTGAACAGTACCGTCGCCACAGTTGGTTGAATAAAAACAGTTTCCATCCAAACTGTGGTTTACCATATGCTTCTCAAATTTCATCTGTATTTATGAATCCCTGCGGTATATGTATAACCAGACTGATGGTTCGTACGCTCCAGAAAAACATTTCTGTTAAATGCAGTCTTTTTTGTGTCTTGTATCAATCCCAGATTTGATTGTAAAATGAGAGCCTATTTAATCCTAAGTGGTATAGGATGCTAGAATAATGGCATTGTGGTGCATGTTATGTGAAATATGACAAGAATATCAGTGTTGTTATAACCAAGAATAAACCCGGCCCGCTCGCTGTCATTACTGGACAGCATAAGCATCCTTATCAGCATCCTGGATAGCAGCCTGGAACTCTTGGTGGATGAAAGCATCTGCTACAGCTGGATGACTAGAAACCCATTGAACTAAATCCCAGGAGAGCAGCTATTTATTATGTGCTACATAATCCAACCTTTACACAAGGTGGCTAGAGTCTAAAGCCTTCAATAAATAGTCTGATGGTCATTTTCCTTATGTTATCTACACCTGGCAGGAAGAGGCCAGAATGCCTGAAGAAGTCACCATGTAATCAAATCGATCATTTTAAAATTGAAAATGGAATTACACTTGTGGGATCACAGCAATCGTCTTAACTGTAGAGTAGTGACATTTAAATGGACTGCCAACACCTACAATCCACCTATGCATGTGTGTGTGTGTGTCCGTCTGTCCTGGTGTTAGTCCCAGTGCGTGTGTGTGTGTCCGTGTCTGTCCTGGTGTTAGTCCTGTGTTTGTGCCTGTGTGTCTCCAGTCTACTATAGCCCAAAAGACCTCTGCTTTAGTTCTGTGTCTGCAGCGTTCCAACACACACGACACACCCACACATTTTCAACAATATTAATAAATAAGCTGAACACTGCAAATTGACCAAACAAAGGCCAAAATGTATGTTTTAGTATACAAGACCTATGAGAGGTGTTTCCTCCTGCTGCCTACCCTGCTGTACTAAGGCATGGAGATAGATATGGCCACTCTGTACAACCATATTAAAGAGGCACTCTACACTGCTGAGGCATCACTAATGTATTGTCTGGTAAATGCCAGTGTGAAAGGTCACGCTGCTTGTACTCTGTAGTGATGGAGCACTCAAGGTTTTCAGAGGCACCTAGAAACAGACTGTAGAGTAGAAAAACTGCACTACAACAGAGAATTTACCGTAGAAACACGGCACCACAACAAAGGAAGTACCAGAGAAACACTGTCCGAAAAGAGAGAATATACAGTAAAAACACTGAAACCACAACAAAGAATGTACAGCAGAAAAACTGCATCAAAACAGAATGTTCAGTAGAAACACAGCAATAAAACTGAGAATGTACAGTAGAAACACTGCAATAAAACAGAGAATATACAATAAAACACAGTAATAAAACTGAGAATATAGAGTAGAAACACAGCAATAAAACAGAGAATGTACAGTAGAAACACAGCAATAAAACAGAGAATGTACAGTAGTAACACAGCAATAAAACAGAGAATGTACAGTAGAAACACAGCAATAAAACAGAGAATATACAGTAAAAACACTGAAACTACAACAAAGAATGTACAGCAGAAAAACTGCAACAAAACAGAGAATGTACAGTAGAAACACTGCAATATGACAGAGAATGTACAGTAGAAACACTGCAATATGACAGAGAATGTACAGTAGAAACACAGCAATAAAACAGAGAATGTACAGTAGAAACACAGCAATATGACAGAGAATGTACAGTAGAAACACAGCAATAAAACAGAGAATGTACAATAGAAACACAGCAATAAAACAGAGAATGTACAGTAGAAACACAGCAATATAACAGAGAATGTACAATAGAAACACAGCAATAAAACAGAGAATGTACAGTAGAAAGACAGCAATAAAACAGAGAATGTACAGTAGAAACACAGTAATAAAACGGAGAATATACAGTAGAAACACAGCAATAAAATATAGAATCCAATAGTACACACATTATAGAGCTCAGCTTTAGACACACTTAGTGAAGTAGAGTATCAGTTACTGCTGCCCTATAGCAATATGTTCCAATAGAGATTTCTGGCCTGGAGCAGTCATCCTCTAACCTACTCACCAGTGATGGTAACACCTGTCAAAAAATACAAGGGGTTCCTGTAGAAACCCCTGGCCTGGAGAAGTCATCATCTAACCTACTGACAAGTGGTATTGCTTTCTTTGCAAGACTTGTCAAAAACAATGATTAGTTTGGAACATCCAATGGTAAGAGTAAGCATATGGTATCACCACCTAAAGAGACTGATATAATTTTGAGAATAGCAGTTCCGGCCCTAAATGGTTAACAGACAGAGTCCAAATTAGAAAGGTTACAATGAAGTCCTTGTTTTTCTGTGCCTGAAATCACCGACTTTGAAATCACTGAGGAAGAATGAACTGACTGTACTCCACCAGTAGATATTTATGTCTAGTTAAACGTGTAAATATCTACTCTAAAAGTCCCAGAGGCATCTCCAGCAGTTCAGCGCAGCATATAACTTACTGCAGAGATTCCTCACAACAAATGATTGCATAACTTCATTATATATCGAATATTCATTATTTAAGTAAACATCTAAGCAACTATACATGTACTCATCGTTGACTAGTTGTCAAGTTTCTGTGATACAGCATTTTATGTGAGAACTTGCATATCTGACCAATCACCACACTATTCATGTATATATATTTTTTACATAAGACAATACCTATATATTACCTATAACCACTGTAGATAATAGGGCTCACAAGTTGAACTAATCCCCACACATTTACAGAACGATCAGGTTTACCCCCTGAACGATCAGGCTACCCCCTCATCCCTTTAGTTTAATTTATATTGTTCTATTCTTATGTTGCATGTAAGCACCTTCCTGCCACAGTAAATTCCTTGTCTGTTCACACATTCAATGGCGAATAAACACTTTTCTGATTCTGATTCTGGTCAATACGTTTCCCTGGTCAGCTTGTTATTACAACAAAATCAGCAACTTAGAAATTGGAATAGTGATCCCTAAAATCCAGTTTATATTGCTATTTTGATACTATGGTGCTGGACTACTTCACCAGCACTTTAGCTTGGTTAAAACTATCAGAATGGAGAAATCACATTTCAGCCAGTAACACCATACACTGATCAGACAAACTTTCTGCAAGGCAATGCGGCCTGCCACAATGCACACATGGTTCAGGCATGGTTTGAGTAACATGATGAAGAGCTCAAAGGATTTGCCCCGGCCATCAATTTCACCAGAGCTCAATCATATTAAGAATCTATGGGATGTTCTATCTAGACCAACAAGTGTCCGATCAATGGCATCACCTCGCAGCTTACAGGAATTGAAGGTTCTGCTGCTAATGTGTTGGTGCCAGATACTACAGGACACCACCAGGGGTCTTGTAGAGTCTATGCAGGTTGGCACTGTTTAGACCAGACGTGGAGGACAAACAGCATTTTAAACACAATGTTTAGGCTACTTTGCCAATGAAGGATAATGCACAAAAAATATATACTTAGAACTTATTTATTAACAAATGTCTTATCCTCTTTCCCACACTCCTTCCCCATCTTCACTAAACTCTAAAATGTCCGTGGTAGCATTTCCACTTAACACAGACTCTGAGCCCTTCCTACAGCTCAACAACACAATCGCTCACTGGAATTAGCTGTGTCCCAAAGGAGGCACAACACAGACAGACTCCAATTAACAAATGCATTCTGACAGATGAATCAAATACAAAATCAATACACTCCTCTGTAAATCTGTCTGTCAGTGAATTAGAGATTCTCAAAGTATTCTGTTAAATACACACAGCATTATGACCTGTTGCTCCTGTTCCATTAGCGTGCATACGTTCTCTTTCTAATGGGCGTTACAGATACATGCATCATGTGTGTGTATTTGTGTTCTCCTGCTCCTGTCCTAATCCCAGGTGTCCCATATGTTCCTGATTGTCGCTTGTTAGTGTGTTCCTTGTTGACAGCGCAAAGCTGAGCAGCACGATTCAGGCTTGGGAGGCAGCTGTGTACGCTTGGTGATAACCAGTCACAGTGGCTACCGTCGGTGCTTCGCTAGAATTTCTTCCCTGTCTGACAACCACAGTTTGATGCCGAATCACCTTCCACCATTTCTAGGCAAATTGAATATGTAGCTACCCCATCAGAGCTAAATAAACTACGAATGACAACAGAGGACACGCCAATAAAGCACACAAAGCAGAAGGGCTTGTTTGGAATTCAAGGAAGTACACGGTAACTCCATCAATCAACATCCTGTTATCTACCTTGTATTTTGATAGAAGTATAATAGTATCAGTAGAAGTTGCATTTGGAGACTTTTCAAGTGGCAATGACATGAACCGATCCTATGGTCTAGCTGTAAAATATCCAACTTTGAATTTTCAAACTAGATATTTAGAACCCAGTTAATTCCCCCCTTTTAGTTTGTGTCTCTCAGCTATTTTAATCCATTCTGTCCTTTTATAGGTGCCCAACTTTATATATCAACTCTGTCATACCATGCATGCATTAAGGGCTGCAGCTAGGGGTCAGAACAAAAAACTTGTGTGTGTAAACAGACTTGGCAAAATGAACCTGATTCTGATGGGAAAAATATATGTAGGCCTATAATTGTAAGTTGTGACCCATTTTATATAAACAGATGTTTACTACAAGAAAATTATAAAGCTGAATTAATGGCTAAACGGGACGGTCAGAAACATAACGTAAACGCACACAAAAGCCTCCTTACCATGCTGATTGTGAGGCAAGACGAGCGAGCGAAGGACACACCCAACCTCGAAGAAGAACGCCATGTATCTGGACCCGACACTCAGTCACTTCAAAACCATACACCTAATGTTCACATGATCCTATAACAATACGGTCGATACACTGAAATGGTCAAAACGCACTGCACCAAGATCCGCATTGGAGTGTTGTCTGTTCAAAATGTCATTTAAATATAGTCAAATGTCCCTGGTCACCAAACCGTAATGCTCAGTAGGAAACAGACAACTAGAACGTACCGTTTCTTGCTCTGACAAGCCAACTCAGTATCAGTTCATTCCTCAAAAGCCCACAATGTCATGGTACTTAAGATATGTAGTACATAAAACAATGGTAAACATTAATATCACCATACATCTGATACAGTGTGAGACAATAAGCAGCATTAGCTTCAGGGGGTTGTATAGTCGTCTATTGGATATCAGATAAAGGATAAATTTGGCCCAAAGCTGAGAGGATAGAGCAGATATTAGCCCCATTACTGGGATGTTGCTATGAGAGTGACCTATAGATCTGATCATTGCTTGCCCTAATTTGAAGCCTGACATTGTATCTTAATACATGGACTTGATAGGCAATAAACTGCTAAATAAATGTTAACAGCACTAATTTCCCAGCATAGTTCTTTTCAGTAGTGGGAAGCACCACTCTATGTTGTGGCAAACATAAAAACTGGTTACAACTATCCGGTCCTTTCAGATCAACAGCCTAGTTGGTTTCGTAGGACTATGATTCCGAAATCATCCACTAAAAAAATAGTGCGTAACAATATCGAAATTGAGACACTTGGAATATATTAATTACAGATGTACTGAAAAAAGGTACAGTTGGGTACAGGTAACAACTGCCATGGTAACACGTTTATTTTAGATATCAATAAATATTACCAGTAAAACCACGGTTTCTCGAAGCAACCTAAAAATGTGTTTAAATGAAAAGTGCACCTGTATCTACAAGCAAAAACCAATTAAACCACATTATTTGGGTATATGTTAAGAGAATACACCCTTTGAGACATGATACATTTGCAACACATCCAATGTGTCCTGACTAGATGGTTTCTTTATTTCACCCAGCCTCACTCGCCCTACAACAAGAACAATGGCAGTTAGGAAATCTAACAACTATTTTGCTAATGTTATTTAGAGGTTAAGCATAATAGGATTTCAAGTGATTTGAGTGGTAGATATACAGGGAAACCGAACCAGGGAGGTCAGAAAGAGAGAAAAATAGACAGATGCAAATAGACATCAGAATGTGAACAGCTCCTCCAGCCCTGTAAAGCCAAGTAACACTCAGCTACTGCGTCACAGGTCGTGTCTGTTGGGTCTTTCATTGGGTAACGGCGTGTTGTTAAGGAGCAGTGTAGAGTGTGTTAACACACACAGCACAGGGCTGTCATACACAGTCTGGCAGTGAAGCCCTCTGCAAGAGACTCTGTGGTTGTTGTTGTTGTGAGGTGTTGTTGTGAGAAAGGGACCAGAGACTGCAGATACACTGCACACATGACAGCTTTACTCTCCCACAGCCAGCTGCATAGAGAGATCAGTCACACACACTGCTAGTCACCCTCCATTAATGACATCACAAGGGAAACGGTTGGCAAAGTCTCAGTGGACAATCCACAGATATGATCTTTATCATTTTATTGGAGAGGGAATAGAATGCAAGAGACTTGGCTTAGTTTGCATAATAATTTCCATAGCGCTGGAATTTAGCATTTTTTAGATGTACCACATAAGATTGTGTCTGTCAATCAAGGGGAAATCTAAATTGATGTGCATACTGCACAGAAACTACATGCAATTCCGACACAATGGTCTACACTTCTAAACATCTGGGGCTCGATGGGAAAGGTGAGGCATGCTACCTTGGAAGGTGGTGTCATGAGTTATTGATATATGCAGGTTTACAACACAAAATAATGCAGTGTTGAGTCATAAAATATGTCTTGGATAACGTAACATAATGAAAACAGGCAAAAACCGACAGATGACCAAATGGAGACCTAGCAAGCAGATATGGTGGAAATGTGATATATTAGGCATACATATGGCCAAGATGTGGGCTCACCATGCAGGGTTTATAGGAGAACAGGTGAGCATATGACCACTTAAAACACAAACATACACAATACTACTGCCTTCATGTCCACTTCAACAGCAGGCATTCAACTGTAAGCAATGTGTTCAACCAATGTAACTTTCCTACAAGTTCCACATCCACAGAACTAATGCATACATATTGTGCAGCAGTGAGGAGCTGGCTGGCTCAGCACCTTTCAGGAGGGTTGTGGAAGCTGTTTAATGCTTTAATGTTTTGCAGGCAGCTGGAGGAGCTTTATAATCATCACAGCATCACACAGAGCCTTGGCAACTGGGACTGAACACACTCCCCAGTTAGAAGGTGTGTGTGTGTGTGTGTGTGTGTGTGTGGAGGCTCATCTGAGGACTCCCCAAAAGGGACACTATGAACCGTGTTTTTTTGGTGAGCTAATTAAAAAAAGCCTAGAAGTGTTATTGTGTGTGTGTGTGTGTGCTCTCTCTCACTCAGCAGTCAACAAGACATATTCCCCACCTACATCTGTGCACGGCTCCTAACATGTAGAAAAGCTGTTGAATGACAGCCTCAACAACCTATTCCCTAACAACCGTTGCTGGTACAACATACATAATGTAAAAAGCATTTACACAACCGGTAATTTAAAATGTGAACATACAGAATTAACCAACAGCAACTTACCCTGACAAATCATTACCTGTTGCTTTGGGCAACCACGCTAGCTAGTTGTTTAGTTCATTACTGAGCTGGCTACAGCGATTATCATGACCAATCTGTTTTACTTCAAAAGAACAACAAGTGATTATTAAATCAATTCTTAGAACACTGAAAGTCCATGCATTTTGTTGGCTTCAGTGCAAAACGTTTCAGGCTTGTTGCCAGCTAGGTACTTATGCCAAAACTAATGCAAGCTTTTTGTTTTACCTGTAATTCCCACCGGACCATCTACTAAATTATGTTGTTCTTTCATTTGACAAGGTTAATTAATTTAATGAAACATATTCCAAACTATACAGTGTTCAATATCTCCATTGATTAGTGGACCTGGAGGCTGCAGGTCTGAAGTTTGCTAGTCATGAAAAGTAGCATGATGGTTAATATGTAGCCTAGCCTCCTAGCCTCTCCACATCCCCCTACTGTAGCCGCCTTTACCGTAGCCGCCTTTACCGTAGCCGCCTTTACCGTAGCCGCCTTTACCGTAGCCGCCTTTACCGTAGCCGCCTTTACCGTAGCCGCCTTTACCGTAGCCGCCTTTACCGTAGCCGCCTTTACCGTAGCCGCCTTTACCGTAGCCGCCTTTACCGTAGCCGCCTTTACCGAGAGGCGTCATGGTAGAGGGACTAAATACACATGCTTTGCTCTGTTAACTAAGCTAAAACACTGGACAACACTGGCAGTAGGCTAAGGAAAGAAGCATTCATTCATTCAAGCACAGATTCTAACCACTCACACAATGGCCTGCTGAAAGTCAGTGTAGGAAGAGCAGCATCGATGGAAGCCTGGGAGGAAAACAGAAAATGATAGAAGCAGGCATGTCTCTCATCAGGCTGTTCAGCGGTATGCCTGTTGGAGAGATAAGGACCTCTCTCTCCCTCTAAAACCACAAGCTTGATACATAAACTACCACTGCTGTTACCATTACCATAGCACCCAGCGCTGTACATGCTAATTAGTTGGCCACCCAAAAGCACTGGTGAGACACTGGTGGCAAAACATGCAACTATACACACAGTTGATTAGGGTTAGGCCTGCTGACACCCACCCACCCATCCTGGCCTCAGGAAAACATCCTCTGGCCCCACACAAGCAGGCAATTATGGAACACTGCCCTCTTAATGGCATCACAAAACTGTGTATGTGTGCTTTTCTTTAGCAACCATGTCAGACTGCATCAACAGTGATAAGCCCTAGCGTATTATGAGAAATAACAGGGTGGGTGAGGCGGACACAACGGACACTGACACAACCCCTGAAGAAGGTCTTTGAATCGATCTATGGACTGGGGGAGTAGACAGATAGGGAGGCAAGGCAGGCTTATTTCTATAGCACATTATTTACACAGGGCAATTCAAAGTGCTTAAGGTTAGAAAATATAATAGAAAGATTATAAATGGACGTAGTCTAAAAGACAAAGCATTCAAACTATGCACAGAATAATGACTAAACGCTCCCTCAACAGCCTTTTTACTTGCTCTCAGAACGGTTTGCAGATCGTTAGCAGAACGGATTGCAGAATTGAACGGTTAGCAGACCAGACCCTGATGACCTGAGAATTAGAAGGTTTATACTTAGAAGATCGGAGGTGTAGCTTGGCTTAGAAGCATCCAACGATCTATAGACAGGTAGCAAATATCTAATCATCTATTCAGTTTTCTTCTTTTGTAGGAACTCGAGCATATTCGTTCAGTATAAGCTGCAATTGTCTGACTGGCTTTATTAGAGAGACCTGATAACTGGCCATTAAATAAGTCCAACCGACAATAAATAAATGAGTAGATGGGTTTTACTAGATCCTGTCTGGAAATGTATCCTCCAACTACGCTTTCAAGGTGATAATTGGCTTATTTTGTAATATATTTTATGTGGTTTATAGCAGAGAATGAGCAGTGCATTTCAATTCAGCTGATTGATATTCAAAAGATACAAAAATCTAAAAATTAAATCTGCTTGCGTTGATAGTCACTAAATAAGGCAGCTACTCCACCCCCTTTCCCCATCAGCTCAAACAGAATCCATCGCTTTATAATTCCGGGGGCTGACTCCATTTAACTGCTAGGCTGCTGGTTTTGTCAAAACATGTTTCAGTTAAGAGCGTTAAACCAAGTTTACGGATACTAAGACCATTAGCCTAATTACAAAGTACTTTTTTGATAGAAATCTAACGTTTAGGAGAGAAAGTTTCATGTGCCTAATGACTGATTTCATGGTATTTTTTTCCTGATCTGAAATTGACACATTGTTATGATTAGTGTGTGAGCTACGTTATGTTCTATTCATTCTTTTAGAGTTATAACAGGTACGCTGACGAGTAGCGGCAGGATCTATTTGTAATCATGATTGCATGTAAAGGAAGTGGGTTACGCAACGTTCCCATAGATGATTGGTTCATTCCAGACACCCAGCATGCTCCGCACAACTCCGGTTCCTCACTCAGCTAGCTGGAATGACGTGATGCATGTGTAATCGGATGAAACAGAGAATACCTGCTGCTCACATAAAATCATGCTGAAAAACATAGATTCAGTCATATCCACGACTACAACAATTGATTGTTTGTTTGTTTCGAGTCACATCCACAGCAGTTACAACCTGGAGCAGAGGAGCATTACAGACAACAGCTAGAAAAACACAAGTGTTAAAAGAGGGAAGAAATGTGATCACAGCAGTGATCAATGGTGACTGCTTCTCTCTATATTCTAGTTAGAGACTACGGAGCACACACACTTTCCCATCCTCCCATTCATCAGGCAGCTATCCCTCCACATGTGACTGGCATCGCCAACTCCCAGAGCTCTCAGTGCAGCCTACTGATGTAGGTCAATCAGATGCAACGGCGGATGAGCCAGAACATTATGACCACTCACAGGTAGAGCGAAAAACATTGATATCCTCCTAACAAAAGTGCATGTCAAAACCTGGGACGGTAAGACGAGCAAACAATCAGAGTATGGGTCAGAGAATCTCCGCAAGGATTGTGGGGAGCTCCCGGTCAGCAGTGATAAGTACCTCCGGACAGTAAGGAAGAACAAACCACAACTGTGACACAAGCCACATAAACGTGTAATGATGGTTAGAATGCAGTGGAAGAAGGTTGTCTGGTTTCATGAGTCCCGATTTCTTTAACATCAGGTGGACGGCCGGGTACGTGCGCACCGGTTACCTGGAGAAGTGATGGGCACCATGATGCAGTCTGAGAAGTTGGTGGAGAGGGTGTGGTGCTATGGGTGATGTTCTGCTGGGAAAACCTAGGGTCTGAGCAGTCATGTGGACATCATTTGACACCTGCCAACCTACCATAACATTGTGGCAGACACAATACACCCCTTCATATCGATGGTATTCCCTGATGGCAGTGGCCTCTCAGCAGGATAATACACCCTGCCACACTGAACACAGGTTTAGGAACATGATATTGAGTTCCAGGTGTTCTGTTCTCCAAAATCCCCAGATCTTAATGTGCTGGACCAACACGTCTGAATCACAGGACTCCATCTAGCTACTTACAGAACATGAACAATCTGCAATTAATGTATTGGTGCCAGATACCACAGAACACCTTCAGGGGGTACTTGTAATCATTTGACAGAGTAGAATGAATCAGACTGAATGAGACAGACCTCAGTTTGTACAGTAAACACCAGTCATGTACTGGCCTACAACAACAATAACAGACCTCTCTGTTAGTACAGTAAACACCAGTCATCTACTGGCCCTCACAAACAATAACAGACCTCTCCGTTAGTACAGTAAACACCAGTCATGTACTGGCCCTCACAAACAATAACAGACCTCTCCGTTAGTACAGTAAACACCAGTCATGTACTGGCCCTCACAAACAATAACAGACCTCTCCGTTTGTACAGTAAACACCAGTCATCTACTGGCCCACAACAACAGACTTGTCATAGTCATTTTATTGTCTAGTGAAACAGCAGACCTCCCCTAGAGAAGAGAGACCCACCTTTCCTAAACCTACAGTCTCCGGTTATCTCCCATAAATACTGTAACCGTACTTGGCGGTAGATAAGCAACAGCCATTGTAATGCATGAGTGCGCGGATAGAGAGCGAGAGAGTGATGATGGAATTTAAATCAAATGGACAATGAGACAGACAGAAGGTAGTTACAGTCAAAACCGTTTGAACAATCTGTAATTATGCACAGATGAAGTAACTGGAAATAAACTAGCAGTTTAATGGTTTCATACCTAGACACACCAAACAGTGAAATGTTGGATGGTAGCTTTACTTCACACAGCATGAATTAACATACCATATGACCTACTGAAAACACTGTGAGGCTGATTAACCATTTCAACTGTTAATGGAGGAGAAGGCTCTCCCCTGCTATATCACCCCATCTCCTCCTCGCGCTCTACTGCCCTGAATGGCTAACTCTGCCCTGCCTTCTAGAAGCATGGAAACAGGGCAACCAGCTCATTGGTTGAGGCAGTGGTGTTGCCATGTTGTCATTGGCTGTCTGTGGTGGGCATGGGTACAGGGTTGTGGTCCTGTGGTAACAATCTACTGAAGAGAGTTGGCCATAAGTCTCTACTGGCCATAGAAACAGCCAGAGCTCTGCCTTACACAATTTATGTGAATATTACTTTAATTCAAAAATACTGTCCAAATAGCTGTAGTGTAAGTAGGCTTAAAGGAATTCTAGACGCAACATTTAAAAAGACTCATGTTAGAAATAGCATATTAAACATAATTAATTGAATTGGATTTGCTGCTTACAAAGTATAGCTACTTCTTTACTGCGGGGTGAGAATAACATCTCCCAATTCAACTGGAATAAGTTGATTGTTGAAGCAGAACCAACCCTATTCCCACTGAAATAAAGTGATGACATTACCAGATAAGTCACTGAGGCAGATCCAACTGCACTAGCATATTACACTGTCATTCATTTATTATGGTACATGTCAGGTTTCTGCCATCTGAGCAGCTGATGAACCACTGCAGAGTCCCTAGATATCTGAAAATAATGTACTGTTTGTCTATTTTCTGATGTGTACATAGTGTTGATCTTCGGCTTTGTATTAATGTACACTGATGAGCCAAAACATTAGTAACTAGTCCCCTCCATCTCATCACTACCAGTAAGTCACCTTGATCCTTCTTTGTCTTTATCACAAGCATAAACACCATTTTCTTTACCTTCTTTAATTGAAAATAAACACAAAAGAAGTATCAAGCAACAACAATGCTTGCACCACCACCAACTCCGGCCACACATTATTATTATTACATTATTACTTCACCTCGCCTTATAGTACATAACCCCACACACACACACACAACTCTGATTTTTTTTAGCATTATCCCGCACACTACACATTCACTTATATTACATTACCTCACACACTTGTACTTCACTACTTCCACCCTTTTTATTGTATTATTCCGCACACTTCAAACCCCTTTTTATTACATAACCCCACACACTCAGTCTGCCTTTTATTACATAACCACGTTACCACACACACTCGACCTGCCCTTTATTACATAACCCCACACATTGGGCCTGCCTTTCATTACATAACCCCACACCCTCCCTCTGCCCTTTATTACATAACCCCACACCCTCCCTCTGCCCTTTATTACATAACCCCACACCCTCCCTCTGCCCTTTATTACATAACCCCACACACTCCCTCTGCCCTTTATTACATAACCCCACACACTCCCTCTGCCCTTTATTACATAACCCCACACACTCCCTCTGCCCTTTATTACATAACCCCACACACTCCCTTTGCCCTTTATTACATAACCCCACACACTCCCTCTGCCCTTTATTACATAACCCCACACACTCCCTCTGCCCTTTATTACATAACCCCACACACTCCCTCTGCCCTTTATTACATAACCCCACACACTCCCTTTGCCCTTTATTACATAACCCCACACACTCCCTCTGCCCTTTATTACATAACCCCACACACTCCCTCTGCCCTTTATTACATAACCCCACACACTCCCTCTGCCCTTTATTACATAACCCCACACTCCCTCAGCCCTATTATTACATAACCCCACACACACTCCCTCAGCCCTATTATTACATAACCCCACACACTCCCTCAGCCTTATTATTACATAACCCCACACTTTTTTCCCCTCAACTCCCTCTTCCCCCTTGTCCATCTCTCCATTCTGGGAAGATTTCCAGAATCACTTTGTCCCCATTTGCTGTAAGATCTGTCTGAGAGCCAAACATCCTAATGCCCAGATCCATTCTAATATATCTAATTATTAAACACTGTTTAGGCATCATGCTATACTCAGCTGCCAACTCAACAGAGAAAGACCACAGACCAAGACGACAGGACCACAGACCAGGACAACAGATCAAGACCACAGACCAGGATGCCAGAACCCCAAATCAGGACCACAGACCAGGACGCCAGGACCACAGAACAAGACGACAGGACCACAGACCAGGACATCAGATCAAGACCACAGACCAGGATGCCAGAACCCCAGATCAGGACCACAGACCAGGACGCCAGGACCCCAGACCAGGAGACAAATGAGCCCACACAGGAGCACACCTTGTTTGTCCAGAAGGGCAGATTTAACCACCACAGGCAGGCACACTGTGTAACAGTGGCATAATGACTGGCATCACAGTGGGCAGATTAGACAGACAAACTGCAAGCAGCTGTACAGGATTGGCACAGCCTCTAAACATAAGTGTGGAGCTAAAACCCTGGCCTTCCAAATGCTGCAAAAAGTCAGTTTTCTTTGCAGTGACTAAGATTAGTGTGTGTGCGTGTGCGCGTGTGTGTGTGTGTGTGTACGCCTTCTGCTGCCATATTGAAGGGTCTTACATAATCTCGCTTTGATGTTTGGCTTCACTATCATCGTCATGCGCCTCTTATTGAAAGCATTTCTGAATGTAATATAATTTTACAGGAACTGGACAGTTGTCTTGGACATTGTGCTAAAGGAAAAATAATAGGGATATATCAATCATTCAGTAAGAAAACCGTCTCTTCCATATTGAGGTAAGTTAAGTCAGAATCAGTATAAGACGATTGCTTTAAAAGAGACAATTATTTCTGAACATCTTAGTTCTGTAAATTTTATTATATTTACTGGAAATACCTTTGTATGATTGAATATGCAAAAAGAACCATTTGATATGCAAATAGCAGCTTCATCAGAAGCACCATGTACGTTTTAAATTTTACACAAATTACAAAACATCCGTATTGGCAAGTTGTTGTAAAAATAGTAGGACATTGAGAATAATTTTCTTATTTGCACATCCCCAACTAGAAAATACCCTGGACACATGACTGAAACGTAAACTCATTTCACAGAAATATTACATTAGATCGAACAGTCAATGAAACACATGATTTAAGTAGCCAAAAGATAGAATGCTATTTAGCTGCTAATCTGCTTGATTGAAATGTAGGTAATTACTGGGTAATGAGGTTATCACAAGCTAAACTAACCTGAGGTCAAGTAAAACTGAACTAACCTGAGGTCAAGTAAAACTGAACTAACCTAAGGACTAGTAATACTGAACCAACCTGTGGACTAGTAATACTGAACTAACCTGAGGACTAGCAATACTGAACCAACCTGAGGACTAGTAATACTGAACTAACAGTTAGTTAGGACTGGTAATACTGAACTAACACAGTTAGTTAGGACTAGCTCTAAATTACCAGCATAACATTATCATCCGCAGCGTTTGACTAGAAATAACACCTGCATCTCACTCCATCAGATGACATGACAAAAAAGAAATAAAAGAAACCAATGGAGTAAACATACAGAACATACATTATCATGATGACTATAATTATTATTATTATTGGTATAATTATTATTATTATTATATACCTTCAACATAATGAAAGCAGTCTTCGGCATGAGGAAACAATAAGCCGTAGGGTCATTAGTCAACACAGTCTCTTGTCATGTTAATATTTCATTACAGGATCTTTGTTAGCAATCTTACCTCTTCAAACAAAGAACAGAGACAGTGACATTGTGTTATTTTATCAGTACTGCTGCCAAAAGACCAATGATTCAACAACTGGCTGCTGGTCAGTTTACTGAGCCTTCCAGATGGTCTGTATTCATTAGACAAACCAACATCTGCCGACCTTATGATCAGGTATTATACTGTATATCGAGGTTACCGTCATAAACTCATCGTGATTATTTACACAACAATCTCTAATGGCCATTTGCATGCAAAATGACCAGAACCATACACATGTCAACTGAATGTGATCACATCCAATTGGGTAACAATTCTGGGTCATTGAATAAGGGCTTTGAATAAGGTTTTTGTACATGAAACAGAGAGATTAATGCACTATCCGCCCACCTCAGTGAACCTATACTGAATACATGGCAAATAAATAAATATATCACATAAGCATTATGACGCATGGCTGGAGAGAAGAGACATGATGTTCTCATGATGTACTGTTATCCTGATATTAAAGTTATACCTGGACTGATCTTGTGGTCTGGTTAAGTAAATGTGTTCTGGTTAAAATGGCAATGGAAATAGAAGTTGTCTATGGATGTGTAGTTCTGTAGAATTGCATGGTTTGTTTGACTTAACATGTTTGAGTGTCAGCATCACTGTGAAAGAGGCTCTCTGGGGCAGGGCCCTCTGGGCTCTCTGGGCTCTCTGGGGCAGGGCTCTCTGGGCTCTCTGGGGCAGGGCCCTCTGGGCTCTCTGGGGCAGGGCCCTCTGGGCTCTCTGGGGCAGGGCCCTCTGGGCTCTCTGGGGCAGGGCCCTCTGGGCTCTCTGGGGCAGGGCCCTCTGGGCTCTCTGGGGCAGGGCCCTCTGGGCTCTCTGGGGCAGGGCCCTCTGGGCTCTCTGGGGCAGGGCCCTCTGGGCTCTCTGGGGCAGGGCCCTCTGGGCTCTCTGGGGCAGGGCCCTCTGGGCTCTCTGGGGCAGGGCCCTCTGGGCTCTCTGGGGCAGGGCCCTCTGGGCTCTCTGGGGCAGGGCCCTCTGGGCTCTCTGGGGCAGGGCCCTCTGGGCTCTCTGGGGCAGGGCCCTCTGGGCTCTCTGGGGCAGGGCCCTCTGGGCTCTCTGGGGCAGGGCCCTCTGGGCTCTCTGGGGCAGGGCCCTCTGGGCTCTCTGGGGCAGGGCCCTCTGGGCTCTCTGGGGCAGGGCCCTCTGGGCTCTCTGGGGCAGGGCCCTCTGGGCTCTCTGGGGCAGGGCCCTCTGGGCTCTCTGGGGCAGGGCCCTCTGGGCTCTCTGGGGCAGGGCCCTCTGATCAAGTCAACAGGTAAACCCATTTGACCAGACTATATGGTACTTTATGGTCTTTGGCTCCAATCACCTTCTCACCGCTTAACTCCCCCCATCACCCCTCCCTCTCCCATCATCCCTCCCTCTCCCACCAGACCCTCCCATCACCCCTCCCTCTTCCAACAGACCCTCCCATCATCCCTCCCTCTTCCACCAGACCCTCCCATCATCCCTCCCTCTTCCACCAGACCCTCCCATCACCCCTCCCTCTCCCACCAGACCCTCCCATCACCCCTCCCTCTCCCACCAGACCCTCCCATCACCCCTCCCTCTCCCACCAGACCCTCCCATCACCCCTCCCTCTTCCACCAGACCCTCCCATCATCCCTCCCTCTTCCACTAGACCCTCCCATCAACCCTCCTACCATCCCTCCCTCTCCCACCTCCTCCTTTATTTTACTAGTCTCTCCCGCTCTCCCTCTACCCCACAGAAGGCAAATTATCAGTGACAAATATGACAGAATATAAATGACTAGAAGCTGGATCATCTCTGGGGATCAGAACACATCATAACATAGCTAACTAATTTAAATGTCCGTCTTTACGCGTGTCGCATGTCTTCATCATTCCTGTACTTTTCTAACCAGTCCGAGTTATCACACACACACACACACACACACCGTATTGTCATCAAATAACTCTCGTCTGAGAATGTAGCCAAGTGTAAAACAGGTATTGAAGTAAATATCTACTGTGTCTAAATAATCGGGATCAATGATCATTTGTGGTTTTGCTGGATATTACATTCGCCCACCTACATCACAATACATTTATAAAAACTCTAGACTAAAAACAAAAGGAAAGAGAAAAGCATGAACAACAAAGAGAGTAATGGATGAATAATGCAATCAGACAGCATTTGCCCTGGTTACAACAGGCCAGGGAGGTCTCTACAATCAGACAGCATTTGCCCTGGTTACAACAGGCCAGGGAGGTCTCTACAATCAGACAGCATTTGCCCTGGTTACAACAGGCCAGGGAGGTCTCTACAATCAGACAGCATGTTTAATTTTAAAATGTTTTAATTTAACCTTTATTTAACCAGCTAGGCTGATTGAGAAAAAATTCTAATTTGCAACAGCGACCTGGGATTTGAACCCAGGATGTCATATACACAGAGCATGCACTCTACCACTGAGCTACCAACTGCTCCAAGGATTCAGTTCACAAAGTCAGACTGTTCTGTTGTAAAGCTCAACTCAAACATCAAAATTGGTGTCTGTTATAAGCACATTTAGCAATGAACACTAACTGGGAGTCCAGTTTGCTCCGTTTGTGTGTGGGTGTGTGTGCCTGAGTGAGTGATTGTCCTAACAAGTTCTGACAACGCAGCACAGGGAATGGAGTGGGTGATGAATGGAGGGAGTGAGTAGAAAGAGAAACAAACAGGGGGACAGGAAGGGGGACAGACATGGGGACAGGAAGGGGGACAGTCATGGGGACAGGAAGGGGGACAGACATGGGGACAGGAAGGGGGACAGTCATGGGGACAGACAGGGGGACAGGAAGGAGGACAGACGTGTTACATACTGCTGTAGAGTGTATCTATCCAGGAGAGTCGGGGGAGGCCACGGGTGCTCAGGGGCTCCATCCTCCAAGCAACGATTCCTTTAAAAAAAAACTCCTTCCTTCTCCCTCTTTCTTTCTGCTCCTCTTCCTGTGTTATTTCAGGGATTTTGTTCACAGATGAAAGGCAGTCATCATTCCAAGAAACAAAAGATAAAAGCACCCAGGGTCCAGCGGGTAATGTGGAAGGTGCCGAGCAGGAGAATGATGGAGTGTGTGAGAGTGTGCGTGAGTGTGAGTAGTCCTCCGTTGTAGTGCCGCTTTTGAGACTGACAAAACAACAAGATAGAAACGGCCTCAGCCAACCGTTGCTAGGGAAGAGGGAAAACACTCCCTCTACGGCTCGCTGTCAGTTTCTCGCCCACTCCCTCCCTCCCTCCCTTTACTCCTCCTATCTCTGAAGCGTCATTGTACATCTCTTCTCACTCCTCCTCTCTTCCAAGCCATGCTCTCCTTTTCTCATTCTCTGTTACTCCCGTTTCTCTACCAGAAATGGCAAGTCTACTGTATTTGTTTTGTCTTCTCTCTGGCCGACATCGACAAGAACCAGAAAAGCCCAGTTGACGTTCTGCTTCGTTACTCGTTCCTTATCATTTTGTTTCAATTCGTTACTCAGCTTCGTCAGTCATGTACCCAGTGGTTGTATTAAGGACTGATCCAGAATCAGCATGTGTGCTTATGTACAGGCCTGTGCGTGAGACTGTGTTTGAGCCCCAACTGACAGGGCAGCTGGCTGTGTTTTAGCACCATGGTTAAACAGATGACTCTTGGGTTAAGGACTGACAGAACAGAGGGGTCAGGGTGTTTGGGAAAAGAGAGATGAAGGAGAAGTAAAGCTGATCATAGAACAGAGAGATGAGGAGAGAAACAGACATGTTTGGAACAGATGGGGACTGTCATCCTTAACCACCCCCTCCCTCAGCAGACAAAAAACATTTATACAGCTAAACTAACTGAAGCCTCTACTACTGGGGTTTTACATCATGTTTTAATAAAGCTATTAGTGTTGTTCAGGCTTGTAGCCTCAGACTAATCAGACAAGATCAGGGATGGAACATTGATGAATCCCTGTTAGACAAGCCCCACCCATCCACAACCGACCAATTAAATGTGAGCACAGATCTGACAGTCACTGCTGTAACAAAGGACCCTCTCCTGGCTCCCCTGCACCCCTGATTGCCATCCCCCCAAAACAACCCTCCCTCAACATGGGGGAAAGTGCTCACCCAACCTCCATCAACTCCACCCGTATCCACCTAAATAAGACCAGACGAAGGTTGGTTTGGTGCCAGGCCTATGTACCAGTGTCTACTACCACACACCCACACACACACACCCACACCCCCACACACACACACCCCACACCCACACCCACACCCACACCCACACCCACACCCACACCCACACCCACACCCACACACACACACACACACACACACACACACACACACACACACACACACACACACACACACACACACACACACACACACACACACACACACACACACACACACACACAAACACAACCACACACACACACACACACACACACACACACACACACACACACACACACACACACACACACACACACACACACACACACACACACACACACACACACACACACACACACACACACACACACACACACACACACACACACACACACACACACACACACACACACACACACACACACACACACACACACACACACACACACACACACACACACACACACACACACACACACACACACACACACACACACACACACACACACACACACACACACACACACACACACACACACACACACACACACACACACACACACACACACACACACACACACACACACACACAGCCTGAAGGCAGGACCAAACAAAGAGAACACACCGGTAGTGTTTGCCTTCCACAATCCTGCCACATTTAAATATTAATGGGAAATCCTTCTGTGGGGTGGAACAGGCCATTACTGGTGTCCGTGTGTGTGTGTGACCCAGTGTTCAGATAGAGTTGACCAGATGGTAGTTAGAATGGCCAGGCCAGACACGTGACCACACTTGTATGGTCATTGGACTCTCTCTTACTACCAAACATGACCTTTAACCTTTCTACTGGAATCCCCTTCGTTGGTTTCGTCACAACACTGCAGCCAATACGGCCTAGTGACCAACTACCAGCAGGGACAGGAAAACAGCTGGCAATACCAACGTCTGTTACTGGAATGATATGGAATGACTGGAATGACCATGATATGATCGGAATGAAGACAATCAGGAATTATTTTACAGCTCAATTGGAGAGGGAAAATGGAGATACTTGACAAACACCAAGTCAGTCTGGTACACTTCACCTTAGCAGTGAACCGGATCCACAACCCCACAGGATGATAGGGGTCATGACCTCCATAGACCTCTCTGCTTCAGTGTAGTGTTTGTCTTGGTAAAAGGTAACCACCCAGACACCAGCCCACTAGCCAATCACCCCACGGTGTTTGCCTTTGTTCTACTCTGCCCAGATACCACCAGAAACCCCACATACCAGCCCCTCCACTCCTGTCACCCCGCTCCTGTCACCCCGCTCCTGTCACCCCGGGCCAGTCTCCCTGGGGATGCTTCTCCAGACATGTTACCATCTTCCCTCCCCTGTCTCTGCTAGGGGGGTTGTGCTGATACACTGCCTTCCAACACCCTGTTATCCCCCATTACCAACCCCACCATATGGGCTGATGTTCCCTCTGTTTGCCCAAACGCACCACTGGCAACTGTGGTGATTCAGTTGATGTGTGTGTGTGTGTGTGTGGTGATTCAGTTGGTGGGTGTGTGTGTGTGTGTGTGTGGTGATTCAGTTGATGTGTGTGGTGATTCAGTTGGTGTGTGTGTGGTGATTCAGTTGATGTGTGTGTGTGTGTGTGTGTGTGTGTTGGGGGAAGTGGGGGCATCAGTTCCATACACAGGAAGTAGGCAGCTCTCATTACACTTCACTGACTCCATCACCAGGAGGGATGATAGAAAGAGAGAGGAGACATGAAGAGAGAGAAAGAAAGAGAGAGGCTGTTGGAGAGAGAAAGAAAGAGAGAGGCTGTTGGAGAGAGAGATGGAGAAGAGAAAGAGAAACTGAAAAGCCACTGTATTAATCGGGGCATCGATGCGCAGAATATCAGACTGGAGAACAGATTCAGCAGCCCCTTTAAGAAGGGTAATACATAGATAGTGTGTTTGCTTTCCCTTTATTGTAGAGACTGCACTTATTTACAATAATGAAACAAATCCATTTAAAACTAAATCAGAGGATAAACCAGGAGCTAAAATCTGCCATTACAATGGATCTGATATAGAACTATCAAAATTAATATTTCAAGTCTGATCCAATCTTTTGAACAACTATAATGTGGTACATGTCAGATGATGAATGTGTTTGAATGCAAGTCTATGGTTGGGTTGGTTTAGGAGGAGAGCTGGTTTAGGATGCCGGGGTGTAGTCTGATGCAAGAACATATAACCAGACCTCTAGACTACATGCATATTACCAGACCACTATACTACATGCATATTACCAGTCCACTAGACTACATGCATATAACCAGTCCACTAGACTACATGCATATTACCAGTCCACTAGACTAGATGCATATTACCAGTCCACTAGACTAGATGCATATTACCAGTCCACTAGACTAGATGCATATTACCAGTCCACTAGACTAGATGCATATTACCAGTCCACTAGACTACATGCATATTACCAGTCCACTAGACTACATGCATATTACCAGTCCACTAGACTACATGCATATTACCAGTCCACTAGACTACATGCATATTACCAGTCCACTAGACTAGATGCATATTACCAGTCCACTAGACTAGATGCATATTACCAGTCCACTAGACTAGATGCATATTACCAGTCCACTAGACTAGATGCATATTACCAGTCCACTAGACTAGATGCATATTACCAGTCCACTAGACTACATGCATATTACCAGTCCACTAGACTACATGCATATTACCAGTCCACTAGACTACATGCATATAACCAGTCCACTAGACTACATGCATATAACCAGTCCACTAGACTACATATAACCAGTCCACTAGACTACATATAACCAGTCCACTAGACTACATATAACCAGTCCACTAGACTACACGCATATAACCAGTCCACTAGACTACACGCATATAACCAGTCCACTAGACTACACGCATATAACCAGTCCACTAGACTACACGCATATAACCAGTCCACTAGACTACATGCATATTACCAGTCCACTAGACTACATGCATATTACCAGTACATTAGACTACATGCATTTTACCAGTCCACTAGACTACATGCATTTTACCAGTCCACTAGACTACATGCATATTACCAGTCCACTAGACTACATGCATATACCCAGTCCACTAGACAACATGCATATAACCAGTGCACTAGACTACATGCATATTACCAGTCCACTAGACTAGATGCATAATACCAGACCACTAGACTGTTGATAGGTGTCCCCCACTCTTCTGTCTTCAGTTCCTGCGACAGTTCCATGTATTAGAGTGATTTCTTACTGATCTATTGAGGTCAAATTGCATAGGGACTGATCTATTGAGGTCAAATTGTGTAGGGACTGATCTATTGAGGTCAAATTGCATAGGGACTGATCTATTGAGGTCAAATTGCGTAGGGACTGATCTATTGAGGTCAAATTGCGTAGGGACTGATCTATTGAGGTCAAATTGCGTAGGGACTGATCTATTGAGGTCAAATTGCGTAGGGACTGATCTATTGAGGTCAAATTGCATAGGGACTGATCTATTGAGGTCAAATTGCGTAGGGACTGATCTATTGAGATCAAATTGCGTAGGGACTGATCTATTGAGGTCAAATTGCATAGGGACTGATCTATTGAGGTCAAATTGTGTAGGGACTGATCTATTGAGGTCAAATTGCATAGGGACTGATCAATTGAGGTCAAACTGCATAGGGACTGATCTATTGAGGTCAAATTGCATAGGGATTGATCTATTGAGTTCTAATCCACTGAATTGTGCAGTGTCTGATCTATTGAGTTTTAATCCTCTGAATTGTGCACTGACTGGGTGCAATGGATGAGGATGTATAACACAATAACAAATGTTGAGGGAACCTGAAACCCATAAATCCCTGTACCTGATGCCTAAACCGAACCATAACCAAAAAGCACAAAACCTAACCTGCATGCCTACATTTAACAAAGCTCTAAAGGTTAACCATTACCTTACATTTACTACCTCAGCTCAAAAAAAATCTCCCAATCTCCAGTGAGCTGTAGTTGAGCTCTCTTTGGTGTGCACACCGCCAGCTCAGAGTGGGGTGTGTCTGTCAAAACATTAGTCGCCGCAAATTAATAAAACAATTTGAATATTTGTGACTCCAGTACAAAACACACAATGCCAATCATACATTTTTTTATAATGCCAATCGTCTATTTTCAAATAGCAATTTAGTTCATATTACTTTATGAATGATCCCATCGATCTCTTAAACATTCTTCCATGCATGCATTTTTATAAATCAAAGATCTGTATGAAGCCAGAGACGCTTCATAAATAATAGGAAAACCGGACAGCCACTGAGTGTAGCTGGCTCTCATTGGAAATGAGCAGTGCCTTGTCTCTTGGTAACAGTACGTCGCCCACGGTGTGCATTCAGCTACAGACATAATGCTGAAATCTAAATGTAAATGCAATACAAAAATTCTCATCTGCATCCTTTTCTCTAAATCAAACCCCCTAGGCCAGAATTGGCACATATCCAAAAGGTGAACGGATGGAAAAACCTTGAGGGGCCATTCTTTTTTTAGGCTTTTGCCTCCCTCTATGTACAGATGGACCAGGATCTGAAACACAACACATCGGTTTGGAGCTTTCGTGTCAAACACCAGCCAGACGAGGCTAACTCCAATAACAATATCTAACGAAAAACCTCATCAGCTAATTACGCTAGCAATATTAGTCTGATCTCACCATTAGCCTTCCTATGATCATGGAGGAGACATAAGAGAGCAAAGAGTAAGCTAATCACAAGCGTGGTAAATATCAAACAGATGTAGAGATACAGCTGACATTTAACAGCTGCCGAAACAGGCCTTTGTAAAATACAAATACAACCGCAAGCAAAACACACTTCGGAAAGGCAAAGCGCTACTGCACGGCTGAACAAATACTTGGGGTTCCGTTCAACTAAAAAGTCCACACATTCAAACAAATTCCCCAATATTCTAAGACTCATGAACATAGAAGGATACGAACTGTACTGAAAGAGCAAATACTAGCCTAACATCAAAGAGAATTCATCAAATCTGAAAATAAACACCACTATGTTGCCAGACAAATGCAGTAATGGTCTTCCCAGGGCACACTGCTCACACACAATTAGTGTTTGTTTTCATTAATGAATCTGTATGTGTCCTATTTCTGCTCTCCAAACAGCGAGTCCCATGTTTTATCAATCGTTTCTGTATATTAATCAACATTGGGGCTAATTATTTACTGAGTGGGCAATGCCGAGACCGAATCGCTTATATTTTCCAAATATTGCTTGACATTATATGAGAATTTCTAAATTAGATCTTGGACCAAGTCCAAATAAACTTGATTTAGATTCAACTGCAGTGGAGCAAATGCACCTTACTACAGCAACAATCATAACAAGGTAATTAGACCCCCGTCGATCTGTCACTATGAACCTCAGCAAATGTGTGCTGATCTCAGAGCACAGATTCATCCTTATAGAACTTGCTTAGGCTCTAGGCTATATAGGCTCCCGGCTCAATGGCTACTGGTGACTGCAGATGGTAGAGCTTCATCCCAATAACATATTTACCTGTTTTCTACATTAACAGTCACTCTGCTGCCCTCTAGTGTTTTGATTATGCCAATACTGACTACAAGCGCTTGATAATCAACGAACAACATGAAAACAATAATTAACAGCACTTTGTCTTAAAACTACCCTTCCTAGAACAAAAATGTGTTTTTAACGATTTTAATGAATCTTCTGAATGTTCCATCATACTTCAAGCTACATCATCATCAGCCTACCATACAGCTTTATGGGATTAACGAAAAATGCCTAAAAGCACTGCACACCATGAAGAGGAGTGGGTAAAAAAACTGTGCAACATCCATTATATGGACATGGTTTGGTTTTACAAAGTCGGTTTCATCACCTCTAAACAAATCACTTTTGGGAATATGAGGAATGTAAACTAATGCAGCCGCCGAAACGAGTGAAGCGTTGAGCAGCAGTCTGCAAATCAGAAATTACTTACTCAAAAAAGGCTGCGGTGGATCGACATAACAAATGCCATTACTGTGCTCCTGTGTTGAGTTGGTGTGGGGAAAGAAGCCTCTTGTCCTGCTGTAATCACTTCTGCAGCTAGAGTTACTTGTATATTTAAAATGTTTTTCAGAGATGGATCTATCTTGAAAAGGTTCTGTATTTTTTTCTATTAATGCAGTTATGCTACATATATGTTCTTAAAATATCTTTGCATCTTTCTGTACTATGGGGAATGTGTTCTATTAATGCAGTTAGGGTTATAGTAATCGCAGAAAACAAATATACCATGAAATATATTGTTACTGTCCGTGATTCTGATACTGTGATATATATATTGTGCTGGATGGAATTTGTTCTGATAGTCTGGATGTCCACAAAGGGGTACCTCAGGGATCCATCCTAGGGCCGGTTCTTTTCACTATATACATTAATGATATTGGTCAATCTGTTAATAATTCCACGTTCCATCTTTGTGCCGATGACACCATTCTTTATGCTTGTGCTACAACAATCAATGCTACTTTGGCCAGTTTACAGTCTGACTTTGATAATATGCAGATGGCACTTTAAAATCTAAAGCTTGTACATAACACTAGCAATACAAGCTATTTTTTATTTCACTGGAGATATAGCTTCACTTTTTGGATGGTTCTACCATTCACAGGGTCCCCTCATACAAATACCTTGGAATTTGGATTGACAGTGACGTTCTTTTAGAGAAACATACCAATGACCTTGTTAAAAAACTTCAGTGTAAAGTGGGTGTCTTTTTACCAAAAAAATCTTGCTTTTCCTTAGGGAACATGAGACAAATTGTTCAGTCAACTGTCTTGCTGGTGTTGGACTATGGTGATACAATATACCAAAGTGAATGTGCTTTTACTCTTCAGTTGCTTCACATTATCATAGTGCCCTGTGTTTTATGACCGTAGACCGTTAAAAAATTGCTAATTTCTGTGTGACATTTCTAACCACAGCGTGTAACCTGCTGCTAAACACAAAAAACTGTTTTTGTTAATCTATGCTATAAGTGGGTGCCAGGCGAGCTGAAATTCAATACGGTGACCATGGTAACTTCCGACAGCTTGAGAGAACTAAACAAGAGAGACACATATTAATTGAGACAGAGAGAGCTAGGAGACCCCCTCAGCCAGGTCATCATGAGACTGAGTTTGCATACCAATACAGGTCAGCACTCAGATAGTATGCACGGTTCAGAACTCAGACAGTATGCACGGTTCAGCACTCAGACAGTATGCAGAGGTCAGCACTCAGACAGTATGCAGAGGTCAGCACTCAGACAGTATGCAGAGGTCAGCACTCAGACAGTATGGCCCAACAATACAGATATATGAGAAGTCGTTCTCAAAGAAAAACAGAAATGGAGAAATGCAACTTTCTCTGTGACAAAACAAAGCAAGTAACTTCCTGCATCACCCGTAGGGAAAACCAGCTGAATAACGAATCAGGATAATACAATTGAAAGTGTTGTTTACTGTTCTGTGAATGGTAACATATTTACATTTGCTTTGGCATCGAAACTGAATGAGAGAGAGCTAGAGAACATGCGTGTCGCCACCATATCGTTTGACCAAACGCAGGATATGGCTAGTTTTGGGGAATAAAAACATGATGGCTAAAAAGTAAGCAATACACTACAAGAAACTTGCGCCTTGATACATAGGTAAGGAGCAGTACAAGAGCACTCAATCAAATCTACAGAATAATTTGAGCGAAAGTGGCGCTCCATGAAGTTGGAAATATTTACACTAACTAACCTAGATAGACAGTAACGTGCAATACCGAAAAGCATATATCTGCACGGTCAGCCTATATCTCGGGTTTGACTGAGGCAAACAAAAATAATCCTAAATTATTTTTAAAACAGCTGCAAATATGATTCAAAAGCAATGCTCAACTAATGAAGTGGGTCTTTACTTCAGCAGTAACAAATACCATTTTTAGATTTTTTGAACATTAACTTATTTTGATTAAATGAACATTAATTAGAAAACAAAAAAACTAACTCCAACTTAAATAGAAATAGTCCCCAAAAATTACAATGCACAGAACTCCCCTGGCCTGGTATCAATGGAAATGGGTAGGGATCAACCTTAAGACTTTTTTTTGCCACGTAATTTTAGAAAGAGCAAAATCTCTTAATAGACATAATTGAAACTAAAAACGTATATATCGGAAGATTATACGTACTAAAAACAATCTGTATCAGCCAACTGCTTTAACATGTCGGATTACCTGTGTTGTCTGAAAAAGCATAATGCTTAACCAAATTGTTGTTATAGGTAAACAAATTTTCTGCAGTCATGTGTACTGCGTTAACCTATTGTACACTATTACATACACTAATCAGTATCAAATTAACAAATAACGTGTTGTTAATGAACAGTATTAGTTACAAAATGCCACCAACGCTTGTACCCCAAATTAACACATAGAAACAGAAGATTTTAACATTTATTTTGAAAAATGCTGCTTGTAGCAGCATTTCATGTATAATGAACAGACATTAAAAAACAGGTAAATAAAAAAATGTAAGTTTAGATTTTGTATTTGAATTTGGCCACTTCATTTATCGTTGATATCTTTCCTGTTTTGTCGGCTGAAATGGTATTTTTACTTTTTGACTGCACCTCCTATACTGAAACTAGATTTACATCTATTGCACAATGCCTTTTGGATGAGTGTACGCTCCCATGATACACATTTAGGTATTTTCTGAGGTGTAGCCATTGGTATTGAAAGGGGATTTCATGAGAAAAAGTTAAAGTATGCATGACATATTACTGCACAAAAGCATTGGAAAGTCTTTTTGTAATATCAGTTTGAATGTGGTATATGAATTTTATAACTGCCTAACTGCCATTCCAAACAAACTTATTGTTGGCAAAGACTTTCTGCTCTGATTACAGAGAATGACCAGCCTTGGTATAACTGACGTGCAAGAATTTAAGTACTAACTAGCGTTGGGTACCGAACTAGGTACTTTTACGTAGTAAAGTAAAGTAAAGATTTATGTAAAGTCAATCAGTATCGAATTTCGGTACTTCAGAGTGCATCTGGGTAAGAGAGTGACAGAGTACAACAGCGAGACTACGAGAGAAAGGCTACGAGGGCGAGCGAGGCTACGAGGGCGAGCGAGGCTACGAGGGCGAGCGAGGCTACGAGGGCATACATCTGCATAAACTCAAACATTAACTACAAAAACATTTTCATAGCAATAGATAACAATGATTGTAATGTAAGTGTCAACTTCGCTATAGATTATTGTGATATTCATTGCAATTTCCGCATTCTTTCTCTCGAGTAACAGTCTCTCGTCTCAGCCATGCATATCTCTGCTTTCCATACTCCCTGTGTCTTACAAATACGTCTATTTACTTGTAAAGTATAACCAATCTGACATTGAGCCAGACTAACTGCAAAAATCTTTCTAAAAATATGCAGCTGCATCCAAAAAGTAGGTCTGTCTTATCGGCAATCATACCAGACAAAATAATTAGGAATATTGTAAAAAAATTAAGAATGTCTGATCCAACTAGGACTTCAGACTAGGGATCACCCCAGGTGTGTTATCAGCACTCTGCTTTACTCACTGACTTCACACTAGGGATCACCCAGGGTGTGCCCTCAGCACTCTTCTTTACTCTCAGACTGTTAACATTGGGGGTCCCCCAGGGTGGGTCCTCAGCACTATTCTTTAATACCTGACTGTTAACAGTGGGAGTCCCCCAGGGTGTGTCCTTTTCCCTCAGCTTCAATTCCTGACTGTTAACACTTGGGGTTTTACATTGTTGACTTGCGTCTGCAACAATACCCCAGCAGTACCAACCCATGTGCTGTTCATTGACTATAGCGCGGTTGATACAGTCTGTTGATACAGTCCACTGCGAGCGGTTGACTGTTGATACAGTCCACTGCGAGCGGTTGACTGTTGATCCAGTCCACTGCGAGCGGTTGACTGTTGATCCAGTCCACTGCGAGCGGTTGACTGTTGATCCAGTCCACTGCGAGCGGTTGACTGTTGATACAGTCCACTGCGAGCGGTTGACTGTTGATACAGTCCACTGCGAGCGGTTGACTGTTGATACAGTCCACTGCGAGCGGTTGACTGTTGATACAGTCCACTGCGAGCGGTTGACTGTTGATACAGTCCACTGCGAGCGGTTGACTGTTGATACAGTCCACTGCGAGCGGTTGACTGTTGATACAGTCCACTGCGAGCGGTTGACTGTTGATACAGTCCACTGCGAGCGGTTGACAGTTGATACAGTCCACTGCGTGTTATTGACAGTTGATACAGTCCACTGCGTGTTATTGACAGTTGATACAGTCCACTGCGTGTTATTGACAGTTGATACAGTCTACTGCGTGTTATTGACAATCTATTGATACAGTCTACTGCGTGTTATTGACAATCTATTGATAACGTCCCTCAAGTGTATTTGACTGCAGATACACTCTTCCTGTGTATTTTTTATTAGATAAGAGGATAAGATGTTTTTTGATTCAACGCTACTGCGTGTCTTCTGCTAGCTTAGTAGAAGCATAGGTTGCCAACCACTCTCACTCATATTATATTTATATATAATTATAATATATCCCTATTTGCCAGGGACTCTCCGGACACAACAGTGTAAACAGTGATATTACTAGGCAGTTTTCCCTCTTTCCTTCGTGGTGCAACACTCATTCAATGGTGCAGTGACAAATGTCTCAGAGTGCCTAAAAGGAAACAATTAGAGTGATATATGACAGCTGCCAGTGTGTGTGTGTCACAGGAGAGGTATTGAATGAGCAACTACGGGGGCTTAAACAGCACAGCAAAGACACACAGCCTAGCTTCCACTGCAACCCACCACCACATATCCTGCACCTCACCCGAGTCTCCATGGCAGCCACAGCGAACGGCCAATCAGCAGCAGCGGGCGTTGGTATCTCTGATTTCTGATTAGAAGGAGGCAGAGGGAGGAAAGAGAGCCCTGTTGCCCTGCTATGAAACAATGATAGGACACTGTGCTGTGTGTATGTGTGTGTGTGTGTGTGTGGGAAGAAAGATGTGAGGGAATATTGCAGTGAAGGCTAAGACGAGTCACATATGATTTTGGCCCCAAAATGGTTCTGGTCAGTGTCCACTATGCCATCAAGACTGTCTGTCAGCCTGTGTGTGCGCAAGTTAGTTTATTTGATGTTATCAGTGACCTGAGCAATGGCTGATGGGAAACCACACATTCCTTTCTAAAAGGAAGTGTCACAAACTGCTTCTGCAAACACACATTATCAGAGCGAAGAAAAAATAAAACAAACGTCCTCATAACATTAAAGCACATTTTAAAGGCATGGTTTCAAAAAGATTCTCACAAAAGGAACAGTAGCCTAAGGAAAATGCAAAGAGACAGCCCACAATTCCCCAAACGGTAGAGTTAGTTGAGTATGGTGACCAATGTGAATTCCCTTTACTCTGAGGATTGAAACCTTTGACCCTTTGTCACTCTGAAAGGAAGAACTTAACCAATTGTAGTATATTGAATGTCAAACACACACGCCTTATATCCAGTAAGACTTTAACCCCTGCACGCCCCCATAACAACAGCATCCAAAACATCCTTACTTTTTAAACTCCTCTACTTCCCCCTCCATGTTCCTCAACCCAGCCCACAACGCCCACAAACACAGGAAAGTTGAACGGGAAGTTGATGAACGAACAGGTAGCATAAGAGTAGAAAACATTCACTCGGAGGCAGTCTGTCTCTCTTTGTATCCCATTATCAGCCCATGTGCAAGCAGATCCGATCAACTCATCTAGTGAACAACGCCCTCATCATCATCAAGTCAGACAAACCCGCTAAGAAACACCACTGTAACAACCAGGAATTAGTGTGGCTTAACACACACAGCCAGTATTGAAGAACACAAACGTCAAGTAGGGGCATGATGACACGAGCGGAAAGACCCCGACAGATGACGACTTAAACAAGTCATAAAGAGCCTTACACTCAAACGGACACATCCTGAGACGGAGCGAGAGGCAAGATAATGACTAGCGCGGTCCTACTCTGGAGACGTCAATGTAACATTTACTGTGCCTGACAATAAACAGAGATGCCAGTCATATGAACCGGTCGACTTTCATATTCACACATTCTGAAAGCCCGGGCTTTGAGTTCACACCTTGAACAGAAACCACGTGTTTGGCACTTGGTTTTCATAAATGCACTAGTCGCAGGCAGACCATCAACTGCAGGAAGCAGCGAAACTCCATCCCTAACAAACACACATCCTGGCTGATCACCAAGGTAACGGTAGACTGGACATTGAGAAGAAGTAGTAACACCTTGGTTTATTAGCCAAGCAGCTTGACGAACCTATTTAACCATGCTTAACCACAGCGTCTTTAAATAGAACATAACTGATGAGAAACACGTGCCTACGTGATACGCAGTCTCGGTTTGAGAATTGAATGAAAAAAAACAGCACCAAGGGAGAGCCTGCAGAAAAAGCACGCTGTGGTCTCCCTGCACAGTACACACACACACACACACACACACAAGCTGGCTGTGTTGTCTGCAGACAGGCTGCACAGGATGGGTCTCGACAGGCCTGACATTTCTGAGAAGCGACAGATGAAAAAGAAAACATGTGTCTTTAAATAACATAAAATAAAGGAAATAAATCTCCAGAGAAGTGACAGGACGGTTGTCTACTCTTCCAAACGCAACCTAGCTGCTGGAATAATTTTGGCAGCCACATGAAAATGGTCCCAGATCTATATTATGTTGTCTGCTACATATAATGATACTGGGTTGTTTGGGTTCCAATATGCTGTAATTGATTTAAACGTACATGATCACTGTTCTAATTATACTTAGCAGACAGAAGCTGAGAAGAAGCAATTCATGTGGGAACTCACAAAGAATTGACAATTTACGAGTGCAAAATAATTTACTGGTCTGAAAAATAGTGGCTTTGGTTTTGTCACCTAGACAACGGAGTCTGAATTTAGTGTAAGCAGCTTGATTTCACAGACCCCTCATGTCGGTTGTCTGTTGAACAGAGTGCTGGTGGTGGTGGTGGGAATGGGGAGGTAGGTTGCAAAAAATAACTGTGAAAAGTAATAGACATGTACATGTCATTGTGTCAGTGAAAGGGTAAAACAGTTTCATTTTTTCTTCACTTCACACCAAACTGCCTCACACACCCTTTCACTCACATTTCCTTTCACACAGAGTTCTTTAAATCATTTGACAATTTAAACCCACCACAAGCACGAGAAATGCTTTTTGATCAAATCTAGGTCAGAATTACATTGACTAAACCACTAACTTGAAGTCTAACGCGCCAGTGCATGACCCATGGCTCTCTGATTCACTTAAGTCAAATACCTAAATAGCATGAGTAAATGTCGGCTGTTATAAAAAACATGTGTCATTACAAAACATATCAACTCCTGTTAGCTAACTTTTCAGTATACTGAAAGATATCTACGTTTATCTTCTTGGCTCAGACACCCCACCCCACCCCAATTCAACTACTTTGTCTCTGGATCGACAAAATTCAAGTGAATTTGCACTAAGTTTACCTGTTAACTACCCTGATACATGGATCTTTCAAGATAAATGATGCACCATGTCACAAACCGTTTTGTCTAAGAAGTATTTTCTCAGAGGGCTCAATCCAACAACGTATCTCTGGTATGTGACAAAACAAGCTCCTAGTCCTAAAAGCATTAACGTACAACAATCCAATCTGCAGAATCTATGTAAAGCCATTATGTAAACCTAACCCCCAAAGAAATCAGACTGTTCTGGACCTAGATTCTAGGGAGTACCTAAAGAATGTTCTACTCAATGAAAATTAGAAACTAGCTCATAATTGCAAAAAGGTATTTCTGAGATATGTGCAATATAGCAAATAGACCACAGCTAAAGGGTATAGACAGACAGACAATATGTTAGGTCATGGTACACTGGTCATTAAGCTAATATTGTACATTTGTTACCGCTAACAAAAAAACAAGGGAAGTCAGACAGGCAGTGAAGCCTATCAACGCAGCAACACAGCCTATCAATGCAGCAACACATCCTCTCTGTTTCTTGAGGTACAACAGACCCAGAGCCAAAGTGACAATTACCATGGAAACCATGCAATTGATCACAGAGATGGACCTATTCAGTGATTACAGTGGTTCTTTTACATTCAGAAGTCACATTTTGAAAAGTGAGCAGGTGTGGTGGTTTTACAGTGAATAGTTGCCAGATCACGGTCAACAGTACATTGACAGTGCATTTGAAGTGAAACATAAAAACAGAACTTCACCAAATAAAAAGCCCTACCTTGATAGTATCCAATTCAAACTACAGCAAATTTAAATGGGTGTCAGGGGCCTCAGGACTTGCTGAAAATACATGATGGAATAATGCATTAATGAATACTGTTAGTCCATAAGAAGGGAGATGGGTATCCAAAAGCAGTTATGGCGGGTTTTTTTTGGGGGGGGGGCTGGTCTGGTTAGGGACAGAAAACGTTGCGGCGTAAACCTAGAATAACTTCAACCAAAAGATCATTAGGATTTTACAGGATATTTTATAGTAAAATTCATAATCAAGATAAAATCTATTTAGAGATACATTTTTTAAAGACAATTTCCCCCAAAAAATAAATTGATCAAGTTATTAGCCTTCTTTCCAGCACTTAGTTCACATTTACCATCACCATGATAAAGTCTCTTTATGCAAAGGAATAATCTGGGCAGTCCCCAACAACAGAGCATATACCATTAAACAGGCACTGAGTAGAATCCTCCATCTAATGTTAACAACAAAATATCCACCTATCCTTACCGAATGACACTGGAATAGTATTACTGCTAGACCAGAATGGTTTACAGAAGCTCAGTAATTAAAGCTTAACAAGCGTTTCAGGCTCAAATGTATTCTCTTTTTTTAACCTTACCCCCAACTTTAAACCCCTTTTGTTTTCTAACCTTACATTACTAGGCACAGCGATTTCCTCACTGTGCAATCTAATTTGTGCATTTTTGGATTTTTCATATCATAGCACTCTAAAACACACAAAAGAACACAAAACCTACGACATTACTTTTTAACATTTGAACATTGCCGGTGCAACCATGAGGCAATAGGACAAATCAACAACATTATTTGGGTAAGGCAGGACATTATCTTTTAACAGCCAGTGATGTCAACTAACCTGCTCTCAGAATGACTCATTTGCGACATTTTCTTCATTTCCTACACAGCCCTCTAACTAACACAACAGACTCAAAAGTCCACATATATACACATATCGATAGACTAACGGTTTCATCAATGTATCATTACGTTATTTTTTGTTCAGTTTTCTGTGGACCTCAGGAACAGAGCTTATACAAGAGTTGATGACAATCACAAAATCCAAGTGACATTTAAATGTATTGTCAATTTAAAATATTAAAACGACATTCATACAAACTAAAAGTGTTTGTGAAACAAAAAGGGAACACTTACAGTCTCTAGTGCCAGCTTTACTGTGTGAAATTTAGACTTATAAAGACAGGACAGTGGGGAGAGAGAAGCTGGTGAATATTAAACATAAAACACTAACTACAGATCAGTGATACAGATGAAAGGAAGAGTGTTACAAAAAGCATTGGTTCCTTCCCATAATCTAGTAACATGTTTACTGGCAAGTCAATAATTAATTTGGACTGAGAAAAGCGAAGCCACATGTAATAAAAGCCCAACACCCTAGTAAACGCTCCCAAACAGATTGAGCTGTGATGCAGTTTCTTTGCCATTGTGCTACCTGTTGGAAAAAGTGGCTTGAAACTCGTTTCAGTAACTTTACAGGCACAATTCATTTATTTTCATTAACTACCGTGCAAAAGCTTAATATGGATTTGGCATCCGACGTGTTTTTTTTGTATCACTGTCTCATTGATACTGGTCATATAAATCAGTTACACCATACTGCAGTGTCAACCTTGAAAAATGGATGTGATCTCATACCTGAAGACGAGTCTTCGTGGTCCGAGCTCAAGTAACCATCACTGCGCCTGTCTGGAGTGCTGCGTCCGGACTCAGACGTGTGGTACGTCCTGATGGGCACAGGGATACAGGACGGAGTCAGCCTCCCGTCATCACTGGAGTCAAAGTCCCGGCTGTGTCGGAACGGGCGCAGGGCGTCCCGGTGGGGGTTCGACCTCTGGCCGTCCCTGGCTGTAATCTGGGGAGCCAGCAGGTTACTCTTCACAAAATTCTCATTGAGCTCCGCGTCCTCGTATTCGTGGTCACTGGCCTCTCTGTTGCCGACGTCGGTTACTGTATTCAATTCCTCTACGTGGACAACGCTGAGTGCATCGGGTAGATCGTGCCCCATTGGGATCGAGTTCACTGGTTTCTGGAAGCAAGGCTTGCGGGGAGGAGCGGGGGGTACAGCTTTACCTGTCATACTGCTGATCCTGGTCGGTGGCTCTGGTTTGCTGCCTTTGCTGCCTGGCGTTTGTAATCTCATGCCTCCAATGGCAGGTATACTTTCGCTGTCTACCTTTTCGTTTAGCCTAAGCGATTTATTCTCTTTCTTTGATTGAACGTCCAGTTCATGTTTGTCCTCACTGGCTTCCCTTTTATCTTTGTCATAACTTTTCTTCAGCCGCGCGACGGTGGTCTGCAGGTATATCACCTTGAATTTCTCCTGAGACAGCGTCAGTTGGAGCGTTTTGAGATTCAATTTACACTTCTCCAACTCCTTCTCGACGTCTTCCACCGCGTTAAAATCCATTTTAGGCGCATTTCCGTCGGGAAATTCGTTCCTCCAATGTTTTTCAAACTCCTCTTGCTCCCACATTGTTTCTCCCGCGAACATCAGCGAGCTGCTCCAACTGCCCCTTGAGAAAACGAATTTCCCTTCAGACGGTTTCGTCTTTCTCGCATATGGAGCGGTTTCTCTGGTTTATGTGGTAAAACAATCACACAAACGCATTCGATAATCTCCGTAGTGATATAGTAATGGGGCGGTATAGTAATGGAAGGCTAGACACACTTCACACACGCCTATGCAACCGACGAAGGTAGCTCAACTCTGCTGCTACAGGCAAACTTTTGGCTTCCGGTATTCAGATTTGCGATGACGTTGAACCAATCAGATGAGAGAGTTAAAGTGACGTTAATGCCTTCGGTTTCAGATGGAATGTGTCTCAGTGTTACCTGAGGGGTTACCTGTTGTCGAAAAATGAAAGCAAGTAAAACCTGCCGTTAACCGTTGAAGCTTGAATTATATTTTCTGACGTTATTAAAACACCTGATTATGTGAATTTATCATCTTACATCACCAGAGAAAAGGTTACACTATTATATATTAGTATAAGAACTATGACTTGTGGGAAGTTTTTTTTCTCCAGTAGCCTAAATCAATTAATTTATTAATCATTTCCTGATCTGTCTTCTTCATAGAGTTTATATTAGAGACCTGTGTCAAATTGGTTCCATGGAGGGCCGAGTGATTGCAGATATTCATTTTCTCCTTGTATTGATTGATTAATTAGGTCTCAAATTGTCTACGTTTTACCCTCATTTGGTTGTTTTGGTCTGAACTGACCAAATTAAAAGAAAAAACAATACCTGCATACACTAGGCCCTCCATGGAATCGGTTTGACACCTCTGGTCAATATTATGGGTGGATAGTGTAGTAGTTATAATATCAGTTCCTGAAAGGTTGATGGATTGAATCCTTGAACCAGTACAAACCGCTGGACTTTTATAGTTTTTTTAAAGTTTTATATAGGCAGTTAACCCCAATGGCTGTCAGGCCGTTTCTTAAAGTAAGAATGTGTTCTTAGTCACACTTTAGATTCGAATTGACTGAAGTTTATTGTCATTGAACAGTTCAAGTACAGTACAACAAATTTCAGTTTGCATCCAATCAGAAATGCAAAAAGAGCAGTGCAAAAATACTAGGCAGGCCAATGTATCAGTCTGCAGAAGGCCCCAATGTGTGAGTATACAAAATGAAATGAAGGACAGTGTATGGACGAGCAATTGACATGGATAGACAAAAGTGCAAATATGCAGGGAGAAATACAAGGGGAATGCATTGGTGCAAGTGGCAAATGGTGAGTACAAACAGTATGCATTGGGCAAATGGCAAGTGGTAAATAGAGAGTACAAACAGTATGCATTATGAAAATAGCAAATAAAGTAAATAGGTAAAAGTGTGCAGAGTAAGAGGTAGCAGAGGAGGTAAGGCTAGAGTCGGGTTTCAGAGTTCAACAGGGTAACAGCAGCTGAGAAGTAACGGTTACTAAGCCTGCTGGTGTGCCATGCTCCACCATGGTCCCATCAATGAACATTCAGTCATGGATACAGCTTTTAGACATCCTGTAATCCAGGATCAGTTTTTAAGATTACATTCACAAACTACATTCTTTATAGAGGACAAATGTTCCAGCCCCTTTTTTGATGGGGAGATTACGCTAATTTTCTAAGATATTTGCATACGGAGACCTTTTTAATTTGTAGAGACAGCTTTTATTCAATTTGTCACTTCTCTTATTAGGCAGGTCAAAAAAACATTAAGGCCGTCCTGACTAAGATAACAATGTCTCTACTTATACTGCACACATTTTTATAAAGTCCATTGTGTTGCGAGTTGCTTTCAAACTAAGGAGATATTGCTCACTAGTCTGCTGCTCTAGGCTAGTAACATACCAGGATAGGAGAGTAACTGATATGCTTTTATGTAGTCATGTTCCTGCTACGCACATCTGCCCCCAAGTCAGAGACGACTATGATGACATGTGTTGGTCTTCATCTAATGCCCCTTAGAGTAATCATATTAAGTTACTGGATTTTGTCTTATGTTGCCGTTAAAATGCTGTTTAGTTTTGGACTCATGTAACTCTCATGGATTACATTTAGCAAGCCTAAGGCAAGTAGACAGTTTACTATTACAACGTAAATTGTTCAGTTGTAGTAAGCTGTTGTGCTAAATCTTATGTGTTGTGTCAATCTAACCCTGTCATCAAATTAGTGGTTGGAGACATTTGCACATGAAATCTTAGATTTAGTCAGATAATCTGACAAAATTGTATCAGGACTAGGAGGAAACAGCCTGCAAAGCATCACAGGCACACAAACACACGAGACAAAAACAAAAAGTGTTTTCTTTAAAACCTGCCTTTCTACTGTATAGCATTTGGGTGTGGGTTATTGAAATCTTTTACAATTGTGCATTTCTCCATGCTAGTTATGAAGAAAAATATTAATGCATTCCACAGATTCCCCAAGAATCTCTCCATTATGAACAAAAAAACTCTTTACATCATACAAAAGTCAAGACTTCATCTGTAAAATCCTCTGCAATCAAATGCATCCAACCAAAACTACACACTTGAACCTGGCCAGAGAGATTTCTACTACATCTATGTACTGTTTTTTCAATAGAAACCAAAACAATTATCCCTGGTGAGACACTTGTTGGGTCCATGCCCAGAACTGGAAGAACAACCTCCCACCCCTTCCATACATTGTTTTGGAAATTGGTAGGATTCCCAGAATAATAGATTGTAACTAACATGCCGGTAAACAGTAGTGAGTCTGACCAATCGGTGCTTCCTGAAGACAGCGTGTAAATGCTACAGGTAATATCTGTTGATTATTTTGTTCCTACTGCTAATAACTGGATTTCTATTACCGGTATGTAAAAAGGGCAGTGTTGTGGTAGAGGCATTAGGCTAGTCAACTTCAGGTCATCGGTTCTAATCCAGCCCTTCTGAGCAACACAGTTAACCATAAATGCTCCAAGGTTGTTGCTGTAAATAAAAATGTGTCGTTATGAACTTAATTGATTAAACAATAGTTT
The DNA here is from genome assembly GCA_029465975.1 of Dallia pectoralis. Lineage (NCBI taxonomy): Eukaryota > Metazoa > Chordata > Actinopteri > Esociformes > Umbridae > Dallia > Dallia pectoralis. Next base: position 7,561,338 of record CM055746.1, read on the forward strand.
AAATAAAACATCAAATAATTAACAGGGTAGCTTCTTAATTACAATCAATAGTCTGCAGACTTCCTGCTTGTTGAACACTGTTAAAATGACACATTGAACGCCACAAATCCAAACTATAGACTAACTTACTACGCTTAATAAATACATAAAAATGTCTGTCTAGTAGATATGTATATGAGCTGTAACTGGAGCTGTAGTGCCCTCTTGTGGTCATTATTCTGAAATGGCAAAAGTATCATACATACAGTAATAAATCGTTTTCTGATTCCAACAATTAGAAAATATAAGTAATCATCATCGCTTCAGAATTCTTTGATAAAAGCCACTAGGATGAAATTACTGGTGGTATAAGGCAAATAATCATATTTATTGCATCACCTTTGAAAAGTAATTGTGGCATATACCACTATTATAGTCTTAGGAATGTAAATCAAGTCTTAAAATCACACTGTCTAAAACACAAAGGAAATGATTGTACAATCTGTAAGACACAAAGAAAATGATCATACAGTACACAGTATTTTTTTTATCAGGTTTCATGTTATTTTTTACATCAAACCCCACAAACAGTACATTAAAAAACAATGTCATAACATATTTTCACTTTCTGAGACAACACACATGTAAATAGACATGTTTAAAACACACCACATTAGTAACATGAAAAAAAATCACTTTACATGAATTAAATTCACATCAAAATATCATACTTTATTCCACATTTAGGAAAAAAATTACAGTCTCTCAGAAATGTTATGCCATTATCATAGAAATCACTTATAAGGCCATAGCTGGACAATAGTAACAGCACCTAAATAGAAAATTGTAAGAATTGATATGAACATTTTATGTGCACCATGTTCATTTAACCCAAATCAAGTTTTATTGTTGTAGCGATCGGTTGTCCTATTAACAATAGACTGTAAGCCACTGTGTTTAATTCTAAACTTAAATATATAGCCTGGGATTTTATCAATTAATTTTGAGCTGGATGTTATATCTTATTAATATGTGGATAATCTATACCTCAGTTCGCCATGAAATTTCAATGGTGTAAAAGATATAGCACACCATAAAGAGAGGACTGTTTTAGCTCAACATTGTCACTTTTACAACCAGTGGCTAAAAAACCACAGAGTAAATATTTTATATTTATTTGGTTAGGCTAATTATCATAATAAGAAATATCAGCAATTTGCCTGTGGTCGTCATGGGCGTCATCACTCCGCTCTGAGCAAAATGTTTGAGAAGGTAAGTTGCTTTGATTGTATATAGATATTAGGTAGCATTCATTTTATAGAGAGGTTAGATAGCATTGAGTGCTTATTTTATTGTATTTTAAGGCCGAGCTTGCTAGCTTATTGGTTGTAACAACTGAACTGTAAGAATAACAGTTGCGATACAAATATCCACCTGTTGTAGGTTCTCATTTTGATGTCATATGTGAAATGTATTTTCATTATAAAACAGCAGTGGCTTTAGTCACAGTGACTGTATGTTGCATAGTTAGTGGACCTTCTCACAACATATTCATAAGTCAAGTAAAGAGAGTTTATAACATATTTTTCTGATAATCAGTAAAAAAATATATTAAGTATTTCTAAAGTGTCATTTAGGAAAACTAAAATAATGTGTATAAATATAAAATTCTAATGATTAATTGTATATAATATAAAATATATAGATGGGCCTTACATCACACTATGCTTTTTTGATAGCCCCAACTACTAAGGTCTCTCGTCTGGTGGTTACAAACGCCTGCTGCTTTTCATAATAAGCTGCTTCATTAATGAAAGTGGGATAGACGGTGCCAGCACCTTCGTAGTGGATGGTTGTCCCATCAAACATTTGGAACATTGGGTCACCAGGGTTCAGTGGCTCCCAATCAAAATCCTGAAAAAAAAGAAACAAAACGAAGACATTCAAAGCTCAAGAGTGAAAGTGTGAAAAGTTACACTGCATCCCCACAATCTTCTCCAAGTCAGTTTTGGATTTTAACAACCGCATTTTAATTACCCTGACAGTTTATTTAAAAAATAAACATTTGTCACCCAACGCAAATTGGGCCAAAGATACATGTATCTGAAAAATACTAAAATGTACTAAGTAAATAATAGACGACATTTAAAAAAAAAAAGCATTTAAATGTCATAGTTTTGAACCTGTAGATTAGGGTGCACCATCGCGATTATGTTCCCGTTGGTGTCTCTGGGATAGTCCATCTTATCTGAAACTCGGAACACATCCACTGTACATGGTAGAAACTCCATGCCTATACAAAATACACCATTATAATCAAGTGTTAATGGGCAAACAAAAAATACATTACAACAACACAGAATTAACTATCTTGCATGCAAAAATACCCCATCAGCTATGGAATAATTTATTATTATTTTTCTAGAATGCATATGTTATTTTGCAAATGTGTGCATTCGTTGATAAATCCCCGACGCAACCTGTATTTGCAAATTGCTTAACATAAAAACGACAGTGTCCTGATGTCGCATGGGACAACCTTACACACAGTTTCATTTGTCAGAGCAGAAGCCACAACTCAGCACTAAGGTACGCAGCATTCATCCGGCCCAACGTGACCCTGGAACACCGAAACTCAGGAAACCACATGAGAAAACCCGCTGGGTCCTAATCACATGGAAACTAAACAACTTCCAACAAGCATGCCTTTCAGCAGCTTTGGGGGCCTCAAATGAGCAAAGACGTTAATTTACTTCGGGCATTCACAGCTTGTTTATGAAAGAGGAGCAAATCAGAGCTGCAATATTTGCAGTTATAATGCATCGCACATTTTTTAATTTGTTTTGAGGTATAATTCATGTTTTCTTTTCTTGTTTTATGAGCTAGGTACATACAAATTTCATGATACCTTAAAGTTGCCAACACTGTTTTTAGAAGAAAGGAAGAACTGCAAAAGGAGCTTAAGAAACATTTGAAGAGGAAGAATGCTTTAAAGGTTACAAATGGCACATAAAGGAAAACGTTCTTACCCAAGAACAATGTTACAACAAAAACACTGATTTGACATACAAGGCAAGTCATGCATAAGACGACAGTGAGGCTTGAGGGTTTTCATATAAGCTTTCACACATGCTACATACCTCCGTTGAAGAGCTCAATAAAGTCCAGGGCATGTTTTACTACCACCCTCATTGATTTAAAGATGTTGCTTCTCAAAACCCCCTGAGGCTGTGGGCCAACCTCTAGACCTAAAAGAAAAACCAAAACAGTTCATTTATTTAGAGACAAACTATATTAAAATGCTTATTTTTGACTAGATTAAGAAAATGTAATAAGATTACATTAAATTACAGAACTACATCAACAAGTGCAAATTGTACGTAAACATTTTACTACACGGTATTGCTCCATTGTTAGTAAACAATGTAATGTAAACAATCACTGTATATCCCCAAAACATGTTTAAAATGTAAGGTGTGTTGATAACCCTGTGGACGGCAATGGGGTATGACAAAAATATCTTAATTCACCATCATGTTATACATATGAGGTCAAATGAAGTTCCCGTCTGCTTGGTCTGGGAGTGCTCTTCATCACGCATGAACAGTCCAAGGCAATCAGAGGGAGGAAGCTGCCTGTCCTCCCTCAGAGAACACGGGTTCCACAATTAGGTGGTCCGGTATACAAAGTGTTTGTCCTTCCACAAAGTGTATTATACTCCTGTGTGCACTAGAGATGTTCTGCAAATCACACTTATCCTGAGACCCTAGTAGAATTGGGTCATATTCAGGGATCAGCCGTCAGGGATCAACAGATCCCACAAGGACTCTAATCCATGTGCATAACTACATGCCCCTATTCCCCCTCTATGTTCAGCAACACAACACACTATGAACACACTATGGCCACACTATGAACACACTATGACCACACTATGACCACACTATGAACACACTATGACCACACTATGACCACACTATGCCCCAGGCTGGGGGCCATCTACCTGACTAAACCTCACAAAACTGTGTGGTGAAAACTAGATTGTCACGGCAAAAATGGTCGAAACAGGCAAAACTTTAAACAGGGTCCAAGACATACGAACCCACCTAAGCAACACCTGCCCTTTACCCCAATCTGAAATGGGGATAACCTCCACAAACTATGGTTATAGTCTGCGCCTTACCCCCAGCTGGATGAGCCAAACAGACAAAGAAATATCCACACAAGAGGCACCAAAATGGAACTGTCCACGTACATGCGTAATACAGCTTATATTCAGCCGGATAGTATCCCTGGAGTTAAATGCAATTCAAGGCCACAAGCAGACTGAAAGCCACAGATCTCAGGTAGTGATCCTCACAGCTCGGCCCTAACCACATTTATTAAGGGCCATTATTCCCTGTGACAGCACCGGGACTTTATGTCATGATTCATTTTCTCTTTTAGGAAACATGCGTTTCAAATTTCATTATAAGTTGTTCACGTCAGTTGTTCCGACATTGGGTATTTCAATCACACCCCAAGTCGGCCAGGTGGAACAGTGAACATGACAGCCTGAGCAGCCTAACCAAAGGAAGCGTCGGGGCACCACCCCCCGCTGTCATATGCCATGGAGATCTGTAACCCAGTGAGACTTAGACAGCACGACAGGTTTGTCAAAAAAGACACAAAGCTGGTCTGCGGCATGTGGTTCATGTATGGGCATAACACACAACGCAGCCCCCATGGTCCTTAGACATTAATGGGAAAGACAAAATAATAAAAAGCTTGTTGCCAAAACTCCTGTAGCTCATGAACTTAGATGTACAAACTGCATTCAGGGACAAAGTCACAGATAACCTGGCCAATGAATCCTCAACAGCACAGAATGTATCAGGAAACTGAGCCATGTCCCAGGAAATGAAAAACCATACAACCATGAGTGCCGTCCAGGTGGATGCTTCCATATGACATGTTGAATTAGCAGCATGGTAAATATTTATTATGGAAAATGACCTACTCTGCTCAAAGAGCTCCTCCAATGGAGGAACATCTCAATGTCCACCGAGCAGCTCTGTGAGAGGACGATTCCACGATTCCTCACCAGGATTACACAGCCTGGGGTTATACTCATACTGTCCCATCGTGAGTATCAACATGAAGGCCTACATGTTGGAGCTCTCAGAACTCATGATTAAAGATCTCAATCCTATGGGTCCAGGACCAGTTCACATTGATCCCCACTCAACAAGTGTTGGGCATCCACACACCACAATGTCTTGGCACCTGGAAGTCACAAAATATAGACCCAGCAAACACACCATGTCCGGTGATAAACCCAGCAAACACACCATGTCCGGTGATAAACCCAGCAAACACACCATGTCCGGTGATAAACCCAGCAAACACACCATGTCCGGTGATAAACCCAGCAACACACCATGTCCGGTGATAGACCCAGAAAACACACCATGTCCGGTGATAAACCCAGCCAACACACCATGTCCGGTGATAAACCCAGCCAACACACCATGTCCGGTGATAAACCCAGCAAACACACCATGTCCGGTGATAGACCCAGCAAACACACCATGTCCGGTGATAGACCCAGCAAACACACCATGTCCGGTGATAGACCCAGCAAACACACCATGTCCGGTGATAAACCCAGCAAACACACCATGTCCGGTGATAGACCCAGCAAACACACCATGTCCGGTGATAAACCCAGCAAACACACCATGTCCGGTGATAGACCCAGCAAACACACCATGTCCGGTGATAAACCCAGCAACACACCATGTCCGGTGATAGACCCAGAAAACACACCATGTCCGGTGATAAACCCAGCAAACACACCATGTCCGGTGATAAACCCAGCCAACACACCATGTCCGGTGATAAACCCAGCCAACACACCATGTCCGGTGATAGACCCAGCAAACACACCATGTCCGGTGATAAACCCAGCAAACACACCATGTCCGGTGATAAACCCAGCAAACACACCATGTCCGGTGATAAACCCAGCAAACACACCATGTCCGGTGATAAACCCAGCAAACACACCATGTCCGGTGATAAACCCAGCCAACACACCATGTCCGGTGATAAACCCAGCAAACACACCATGTCCGGTGAGACCCAGAAAACACAAAATTCAATTTTGTAGCTAAAAACCTCAAGGCCGGATTCCCACAGCCTAAAGCATTGCTAAACACGAGCTGCCTAGAACTAGGGGGATTATTTGTTATAAAAGACCAGCAAGACAACAATCTTGAGTAACACTCCCTGAAAGAGTAACGGCACATTCCATAGGGCATGATGAGACTGGCAAATCCGGCATAGTGGTAGTCTTTGTTGCTTGGTTTCAGCCAAACATTTCCCTAGCCAGGCGAAACAACTGAAATAATATATAGCTAACAATACAACGGACATAACACAAAAACAACCATTACACAGAATCTACCCAGAAGAGCTTCCCTTAACGGACTGTGAAATTGCAGGCAGCTTGCTAATACGAAGTCGGTGAGCTTCTGGTGCAGCTTGTCGTTACACTTGACCATGTTTGACCTTGTGATACTGTATGTATCAGTGAACTAAACTGTATGAGTGCGAACCAGTAGATGCTGTACATACTGAACGGGACCTTTACTGATATAATGAATGGTCACTGCTTGCGCCCATTGCCCAGTATATACATGTGACTACATGCTTCATTTGATTAGTCTAATTCCCTATTTCAAACCGGAGACGAGGCAAGGCTTTGTTATAGATTCAGTCAAGGACTCGATTAAGGCTGTACATTAAACTCACCAATGGGATGCTTGGCCACAGAACGGGAAGCTGAATACTTAAGGAGTGGGTGTTCAGTCAAGAGAACTTGACAATCGTCTGGAGCTATGGCTTTCTGCATGACAAAATTATTTCTCAAAAGCTGAACAAACATAAAATCTCAACACCAAACTCATTATACGGTGTTTTAAGCTAAGGAAAGTTCTCAACATTATTGTGTTAAATGTAACAGTTATAAGACCCTACTGACACCAACGTTACATATCTGGATTCAATCATCCGTCCAATTCTTTGGTCGGGGCCCTTTGGGTTCAAACTAGTTCACCACATATACTATTACAGTGCACTAATAGCAAACATTAAAAAAACATAATAACAAAAACGTTATTGAAATAACCATGTGATTGAATCAATTCAATGGTTTATTATTCATACAACAAGCCACTTATAAAAGAGGTCAGTATTGAGTTTTATTCAAAGTAACACATTTTTTATTGGTACTGGAATCAAGTTAATATGGCATTTGGGATTTTACCAGAAGCCTAGTTTTTAAAAGAAAAAGAAAGAATGTTAAATTGAGAAAGTGGCCCAACATATAAAGCCATTTTCAAGTTCACCTTAATGTAATGCATCATCTGGAGGTTAAAGTGGTCTTTGGAGTTCTCCAGTATGAGCGTGCAACCCATGTTGGAGGTGGTGTTGTGGAGGTCAATAATGACGTCGTAGGCATCAGGGCTTCCCTTAGGTCCAAATATCTCATTAATCTGCTGGGCTCTCTTGACTTCATACGGCAGGTCCTTAGCAGCATCGGCGCTGAAGAGAAATCACTGACAGATTATTTACCAGGTATCAGTTATTTTTGTTTAGTTCTTGTTAACAAGTTATTGGTTAGTTTTGTTCAGTTATATTTGACTAGTTATCAGGTTATTTTGTCTTTTGGCTATCAACTTACTTGACACTTACATGCTACTCGATATCTCTGGTTAAATGTATGGAGGTATTGTATGTCATTCAGAACAGAGGTTATACCGTACAATAACTTAAGTTAATGGTTGGCATTAAACACTTACACTTTAACCCACCGTATAAAAGGATAACCAAATTACCAACAGAGGTCAATTGCAGGCCATACATGGTAGAATAGTACAAATTAAATAGCATTAATAGTAACTGCTTTCAAGTTGGATGCTCAATTGGGTTTGAGAGCTTTCATCTTTATGTTCAAAATCTGGACTCTGGACATATGATTTCACTTAAAATGAACAGGATTTTAACAGAATTAAAATACTGCACTGATTTTCAGAGTGAGCAATATGATGCAACACATGGGACAATGTAGCAATAGAATGTCTCAATCTCTTGGATGAGGCAATCAGGTTGTAGGCTGAAATACTTTGTCCCTTAGTGAAAGTATGACTGTGGACCACTAATACTGCGTATTAAGTGGTTTCCTTCTATGCAGCCCCTCTTCTGTTGCCAAGCTTCCCAATGGTGTGCATAGCCGAAAATAATATCTCATCTGACCACAACACATGATTTAAATGTAGTTCCAATAATGCTTGACAAAGTACGGTCATCTAGTCCATATGTATGCTTAAATACAAGTGACACATATTCCTATTTAATAAATAAAAATCACACAGCATTTGTTTACCATTAAACGCTGCACATTTCGATACACACCACAGTCTCACGACCTTGCAATTCTAAGCACAATATTTTTTGATATTTTAAACTATAAGAACAAAGCTAATCTTCAAAATTCACATTGTTTGTACTGCATGTGACTTTTCCCGACTACTGACACACAATACTTACATAGAGCTGCAATGTGTCCTTTTCCTCTTTTGCGATTTTGAACAATTCCAAAACAACAAATGCTCACATGCTGAACCAGCATGTTCTCCAAGCTGCACCAACATAATGGCACCTGTGCAGCTGTGTTTCACAGGCTTCTCTCTTTATCTCCCCCCCCAATGCCCAACTCCCCTTTTGAATGCAGATCTAGCAATGTCCAGATAGTTAGGATCATCATGCAGCCCAGTGGAGACATGTAGTTCTGGCAATGTGGATATTTCCTCCCCAAGTAACTACACACAACACAAGCCATATTGTGGAAAATGTCTAATGCGATGAGTGTTTGTCTAAAGCACTATAAAACCAGAGATATACTACATAAATCACTAGGGGAATGGCCACCACTATCTAATTTAAGAATAAGAAGCTCTGTGCATAGGCCTGATATGAATAGAAACACTATAATAAGCATCCGTTCAGAGGTAGTCATCTTAGCAGGACAGACAAATGTGTCAACAACAAGTAGTATACTGTGTATAATACAGAACATGGATTCAAATACAATATGGTGTTCGCTTTACCAGCAAGCAAATCTTATGTTTGTCTATTTTGCTAAATAAATGTTAATGTAGAAGCGACACAAATAATGATCCATCATTCCCGAGTAGGATGACCTTGAGTTGAGCTGTATTATGACATATGAGCGCCCGTCATTACCATACTTCATGCACTTGGAACAACTCCAAGCTCATTAGGAATTCAGTCACGTCCAGATCACGTTATGCCCAGAGGCTGGATGAAGAAATCAGCTGGATTTGTGTACAGTGACAAGGAAAACGTGCATTTCCATAAGGTATTGTGTAAATTGCTATTAATCTGGAACACACACATGATCTATTTTCCGTAGCGACCAGCTATAACATTGCATGTTCATATTTGTCTCTTAACAGTATTTTTCACTGAACACCATATACATTCATGAATATTATGAACATTAATGGTATAGACCAATAAACACACGAGTAAAGTGCGGTTTACCTCAGATTCTCCGCCGTGAACGCTCGGTTCAGATCCGCGTGCACATATCTAGTGCGTTTCTCCACGGCTCGTGGGTTCGCTATAAAGGGTCTCGTCTCAACACCCTTCCTTTGAACCTCTTTTCCGTTCTTTATCCAGAGATTTACAAGCGCTATGCCTGACATTTCGTTCCCGTGCGTACCTCCAAAAATAGCCACCCGTCTGGCCTCGTTAAAACACGAGACGTCGCTAATTGAATTCATAGCGTCCGTGAGCGCAGGGATATTATTGCGGAGTGATACGAGGCCTCGGAAAGTTGCGAGGGCTATAAAAACACTGTGGCCGTTTCTTAAACGACTGCCTTTGGTGTCGCACACTTACATAACATATCCGGTAGACTACGGAGACGAACCGTGGAACATAACCGTGTCTGTCGAGTTGTCAATTACTTGAGAGGGTTGGGATCCTCCCACAATAAGCTCCACAATATCTACATAGTTTATGGATTGATAGGTATTGTGTGGGATGTTTTTTTTTAATTAAGACTGCACACGCAATCTTAAAATGACATTAACCTATGTTTTAATAGTGATTTCTTAATACATTTATCATGTATTTTTTATTTCAAGAGTTCGTTTCTTTAGTCTTAAGATCTTGCACAACACTTTTACGTGAATGTTCTGACAGGAATGGCATTCGTCATGTTTAATGAAACTCAGTAATTACATTAATAAATACAATAAACAAATGTTACGATTATCTACTATGTAATGTGCAGCATAAATGAAATGCTTTTGGCGTTGTGCCGTACAGAAATCAGTGTATTAAAACAGAATTACACTTTCTCTTGAAATGTACACTAGGTGGCAACATAACACTGAACTTGTTTACTTGTCATCTAAATAGTATATGCAAGCACATTAATCCTCTGAAAGTAGTGGTCGTGGCCCTAATCGATTAGAACTAATTTTTGAAGTATGGCTTTGGGAGTCTAGTGGGTAGATCGATTACCTGACACAAGCTAACTCAGCAAAACCCCAACTGTATATAGCCTGCTCTTACATAAAAATGAATCTGGGGTGAAAGTGTAAACAACAAAACGGCAAATAATTCCAGTACTCTATACTGATCCCTCCGGTTCCTCATTGTTTAAAAATAATGGGTAACTGGACCAACTGTATCCAGATCTGAATTGTGTCATAAATAAAAAATACAAGGAATTTTATTTAGGATCTGTATAATCCTTCCCCTATGTACATATGATTCAGATTCCAGCCCTCCAAATGTGCATGATCAGCAAATGCATTTGAAACCTTGTCAATCTCTGTGATTTCTCATACATATGCCTTTAAACAATGGACAAACAGCTGTCAGAGGTGGTGTGTTATTAGTCACTGCTTTGAAAGACTTATAATCCAAACACCAACCATCGAAAAACTTTCCAGGGTATAGGTTGTTCACTCTGTGGTAGAGGCCATCAAAGTCATGTATTGTATAGTACAGTTGTGAAGAAATCCTCTTTTGCATCATACAGTTTCTTCTTCTTCTTCTTCACTTTTGAAAACAGTTGATTTGAGGTTGATACAGGATCAATATTAATCAGTGGTGAAGGCAGATAGTCCGACATCATTCGCTCTGACATTATCTCCCCACTCTCTGTGCCCTGCGGGGCAACTGATTTATTTTTAGTTCTCTTTTCCTTTATTCTTTTTGCCGACCGACTGGTTTCATTGTATTGGATCACTGATCCCTGAATCACATCAGATAACATTGTAGAGCAATAATTATCTGGATGTCCTTCAGAGTTTTTGTTCTTTGTCTTCATCTTCTTGCCATGTGAGGATATAAAGGAACTTGCTTCTTCTACTCTCACTTCCATCATATCTAAGTTGTAACTTCTTTCTTCCAGGCTAGGATTTTGAGCAGCTGTACTGATCCTCTGGGGCAATTGAACTGCATCATGTTTTGGTCTTTCCATAGGTTCAACATGGGTGCCAGATTTGTTATTTTTCTTAGATTTTCTGAGAGATACAATGTCAACCGGTGTCGATACAGAGTTCTTCCACTCTTCCAGGACATCACTCCCTTTGTTCAGGGGAGCTGCTGTATCCTCACAGATACCAGAACAATTGTTTTTATTTCTCTCTCTTTTTGACATACTTTTTCTTAGGCTTGTGATGTCATCAGTTACAGACACTAAGGTCAAATTCAGAGATGGAGAGTGGTCCTTTTGATGGATCTCAGATGTGTTTAGAGGTGTTGTTAAATCCTTACGCTTAGTTTTTTTCTTCTTTCTTTGTGGAAATGTGTCAATAGATTCAGACACAGCACTTCTGGGAGTGTCGATGTGCTGTTCAGCGTTGTCCTCCTGAAGTTCAACTGCAGTGTAATCGGCATGGGAATATTTTCTCTTCTCACTCTTCTTTGTAATCATGTCTTCAATCTCATCAGCCTTCACTTTTGATGTGGTGTGCAAAGTATTTTCCTCATTTTTGCGCATTTTTTTCAGTCCATTGATTTCATCAAATGGATATAAAATGCTTGTGGTCTGAGGCATAGTTTCTGAATAACTTCCTGCAGACTCATCGCTGCAGAAGGAATTTCCATCTTTCCTACTCTTTTTCTTTTTCAAAGGAGAAACTGTACTATTGCTTTCTGCCAAAGAGCCCTCGCGATCTTCAATGGTTTTATGCTTCTTCTTCTTCTTCTTCTTCTTCTTCTGGGCTACTAATTCAGCAAATTGGACTATAGAGCTCTCTGTTTTTTTCTGACATATCTCAGTATTTTGCTGCAGGTTTGTGTCATCATACAATGGGGGGATTGAAATGGATTTTTCATTTTCAAACTCAATAGCCTCGTCTAGGTGTGATTCTGGACTCAATTCATGTACATTTTTCTTTTCAGGTGTGCCATGTGCTATGTAACTCTTACCCTTTTTCTTTTTTTTCTTGGGTTGTTTGTCATCTCTCAGGACTATAGCACCCTCCTCACCACAGAACGATAGCTTGGCGTTTTGGTCCGTTCTTGTGACCATTTCTTCATCATTAAGGTGTGATGACTGCCTTCTCTCCTTCCTCTTCTTTTTCCGTGGTATAATAATTTCACCAGACACAGAATGATCAACCATATTATTCTGGCAAATTTCAGAAGCCTCTCCTGCGGGTATGGCGTCTGTACTCACACATCTGACAAGATCCTGGTCCATTGGAACATCTGGACATGGAGGCTGACCGACTCTCTCATCAATACTTTGTCCTTCGCCCCCAAGAGCAACATTTGTACAGTAATTTAAGGTCGCTAGATCTGGTAATGGGAGTTGATGATCTTTAATTCCAGGTTCTCTATTCTGGGTCGGGTGCCGACGGTCACTTGCCTGCATTTCATTATTAGGTGAACTTGTCTCCCTATCTGGGTCTTTCCTACTTATATCTGCTTCCTCACTGACCAGTGCAAGATTTGTAACTGTCTCCCAGTCTGTCAATAAAATATCTCTGTTGTCATTGTCTTCCTGTGCATCTATAATGTCAGCAACATGCACCTCAGGTTCTTCTGCATCGGTCTCATTGCGACTCCGACAAGTTGAACGTCTCCTAAAACATCTTTCAGACTTGGAGTTAGTCTTCATTCTAGCCTTTCTCTCCTTCTCTGCCTTGCCCCGCAGTGAAGATCTTTGCTTTGATGGTTTGTCTTCTTTTACACTCGGTAGGTCTTGGGTTTTCTCTTTGCTCTGTTCCTGTATTTTGGTGGAGGAGTCCTTGCTGGCATCAGAGAGCGGCTGATGCCAGGCTTGTCTATTTATTTTCTTCAGAAATGGTATAAAAATATAGTTGTCCTGTATGAAAGATGTTTGACAGTATTAAATGCTAAATCCTTGACTCATAAAAGGATCTAAAAAGGACAAACTAAAGGGCCTGAAATAAATTATATATATTATATAATAAATTATTTTAACACTCACCACTACGCTAATGTCATCATCACCATCTTCACATTCCTTCTCTTGTCTATAAAGAAAGAAAGAACCATCACTATACATCTGAAACACAAAACCCTTCAAAAGAAGCTCATTTGGAGCATATGTGTTCTTCTCTCATTGTCATCGTTTATATCTAGCTAAAGAGCACATCATATTTCCATAAAACTTACTCTGACAGCGGAGATAGTTCACTATCTTCATCCAGATGTCTATTTGGTAAAGTTGAGGCTAGAGTTACTCTTCCTTTAGAAAACTTCTTCAGGGAATTGACACATCTAAAAAAGCCTCCAATTGCAGAACTCTATTGGAAACAGATGGTTTAAATGTCAGTGAGATCGTGAAAATGTTTAGATGTTTACGACAAATGGTAAAAAAACAACAACCACGACACAAATCGGAAGTACCAGAAGCTGGGAATTGCTTACCGAAAGGGTCACACTCTTTGGCTGAGGTAGGTGTTGGTTTCTGTATGCTCTTTCCCGACTAGACAGTTTTTTACCTCTGTATACCTTCTCGATGAAGGGAAACGAGTACTCTTTCAGGCCAGGTTTCTTTGCTTTCCACTTGTGATGTTTCTCAGCTGGTAAGACATGCTGCTCACTTTGGGGGGAAACAGATCCATTTTCTGCATGCGTTTCCTCCTCTGATTCTATAGAACATGGCAAGTCTGACTTATCCTTTAAGTGACGTCTTCTTATAGACCTCACCGCCAAAGGCACTGGTGCTTGAGTTATAAACAGGCTGTCCCCAGAGTCACTGCAGAAACACAATGAATAGTAGATTAACAAGGATAAGCGCCCATCATTGGAATAGTGAAACATTATGTAAAAGCACTGCTGAGGGCAAAACTCGGATATAATTATTCCATGTGTTCCGTGATCTTACCTTTCCGCTGAAAACTCATGGTCAGAGACAGGATGAGACAACATATGTTTCTGTCCATTGAGCGACGCCTGAAAGTACTGTGAAATAGTTTTCACAGTTTCTAAATCCGGGGACTCAAGAATTATCTGTTGTTCGTCTGATTCTTCACAAGCGCTTTTCGAGTGAAGCCGACAGGGCTCATCCTCTTCTTCCATGTTGTTATTGTTCTTGCAGGCAGGTATCGCTAGAATCTGAGAAAATACAGTGGTAATCGCGTGTAACAACAGACTGCTCACGCGGCGGATAATTTATTCCGCTAACCAGGAAGTGAGCGAACAGACGTTACGTCACGTGAGAGAATAGATGTTGGACAACCAATGTTCGTCAATGAGTTCCCAGTTTGAAGGATCTCTAATTTATTCCACTAGCGTCTAGTGCTCTTAGCCGCTGGACCCTTGTGATCCCTACAGGATACAGAATGGCTGACCTAAGCAAGACTGAAAAGTTTCAACTCTTTGTCCCGGAATTTAAGCATTTATGTGAAGGTAAATAAAACAAAAGACTGACAATATCAGTTTATTGTCCAAATTATTTTCTTTGACAGTTCTGGCGATTAATTGAGTGCTGCAGCGGATGTAACATGTTTCTGCTATGTAACCGACTAAAAGCTTTACCGCAACTTTGTATGTCCTCGTTACAGTGTTGCAGAAAGGGCTAAAGAACAATTTTGCAGAGGTGCAAGTCTGTGTTGTAGATTGTCCAGACCTCACTGAAGACCCATTTCGGTTCCCTGTCAAAGGTAACACGCACAGATCATGTTAAATGTATCGCCACGATTTTGCGAGAAACTGAACTTTAATACTGCTGAGCCAAACTTATTATCCAATTGAAGTGGTGTATCAGGGGGAATCAGCTACTATAATTTAAAGTCACACCAATTTCATGTTAATTCTAATAAACAATGTAGTATCTTTGTATATCAGAGGAGTGCAGAATACATGGATAAACAGTATTGTTATGGAAATAAATTATGTACCATCATGTATGCGCCGATTGTGCCAGATGTTTTCAAAACCACTTACTATCAAACGTGTTAATTTAAGGACAACTGACGTACATGTACGTAAATGGCCTTATAGGTAGTCTTCGGTTTAAGAAATGTTTATCCAATGTGAGAGGTTTTTGTAGGTAAACATTGAGAAATGTTTATCTACATTATATGGTTGATTCTGTAAATAATAATTATTAAACAATGTATTGTTTGCATTGTTTGGCTATGCATATCCCCTGGTGTTATGCTCTGACTTATTAACACTCCATGTGAAACTGCTGCTCACCTCTTATAGGGCTGTGTGGAAACCCACGCATTACAGATGTTGGGGGAGTGCCCTATTTAGTACCCTTGGTGAAAGTTGGCAAGGTAGGCTTCAATGAAATCCCAGTAAAGTAGTGTTACATTAATACATACTAGTCCAAGTATGCGATGTAAGACTGTCTGGTTTGCAAGATTCTGCCGCTAAACACAATAAAAGAAAATTGTGTGGCAAGCAAAAACATAATGACACAGCTGTACTATGATCGTGGGTTAATTATTAATCTAGAGATGCATTCTGACTTCTACCCCAAGGAGTACAACATGAACTCTGTATCAAAGGACCTTGAGTTACCTGGAGCGTTCATTCTTGGTGCAGGAGCAGTATCCTCCAAAACTATTGGAATGAATGCTGAGGTAGTCTAAAATGATCTTTCAATATATGACATTTGTCTGATTAATTAATTAATTTGACCTTACGTGACTCACTTGAATACATTTACTCCTTACCCCAGTTAATGCCTCTGGTGCTTACTGAAGCTGAGGGCAGGCCTGCAGTGAATGGGAGTTGGATGTCCTCAATCAATCCAGCAGATGGCCAGTGCCTACTGGAGAAATACAATGACCAATACTCAGACTGTAATTTCGGTCTGCTGGCCAATCTGTTTGCATGTGAGGGCAAGCCTGGAAAGGTAAGGAATAGATTGTGAACGGTGAATGATTAATTCCATGTTTTGTTATTTGCACAAATATAATATCAAATAAAGTGAGATTTAATTTAAATTTGACAACCATTGTGCAATAATCATGGTATTTGTTTGAGGTGATAATACTCTCCACTGGTTATTCATTTATGGTATATAAAGAATTTGCTATTTAGGTTTAATGTTTTACACATCCAGACTTTGTTTGTGTTTCTGCCAAATGTTTACCTTTGTTCAACAAATATTAACAGAAGAGAAGTGTCTCTTAACTGGTTGAATAATCAGGGCTAAACACTAAGTTGGTTTCTTCCTGTCCTGGTCAGGTCATAGAGGTCAAAGCCAAAATAAGAACTGGAGAAGAAAGCTTTGTGGGTGCTCTGAGGCAGACCATGGAGGAACATTACCCGGATAAAAGCCTGGCTTTGGGGGGTACCTTTGTCATCCAGAAAGGAAAGGCCAAAATCCATATCATGGTAAAAACAAAAAAATGTAGTAGACATGGTTTAGGAAAATGTGTTTTTAAGGTTTAACTAATGTAATGGCTATTAAATAAAATGTTTGTCATCAATCAAATAACAGTAATCATTGACAACAACAGTCAAAACTCTAAACATCCTGTATTACTGATGCCAATGAGTCTTATAAAATTCCTTTTATTGTATTTCTGGCGCCCCCCTGTGCATAGCCAAGGGAGTTCTCAGCCTGCCCACTCAACACTGACAACGATGTCAATCAGTGGCTAAAGCATTTTGAAATCAGTGCACCGCTCATCTGTCAGTCTGTGATGGTCTCCAGAGATCCTGTAAGTACACTCTAAACCTAATCTAATATCTAGCAAAATGTTTGTTTGCTACCTACACTATGTCGTATTATATATATATTTTTTGGCAATCCAGGGTCTTGATTTGCGTCTGGAGCACACTCACTGCTTTAGTTACCATGGAGAGGGTGGCCACTACTACATAGACACCACTCCTGACATTGTGGAGTACCTGGGATACTTCATGCCTGCCGAGTTTGTCTACCGTATAGACCGACCGGAGAACACCCACAAAGTGGGTCGAATCTGAAACCTAACAGTTAGTTACATCACAGTGTTTTTATCTGGATTGTTACTGAACTAATCCATCATCTATATGTCTTACATTGTGCTTTGTCAAAAGGGCTTTGGTTTGAACCCTGCTTTGTTTTAGTCACTGTATATGAGAAGATGGTAACAATGGCACAGAAACTCGTCACATTATGTTGTTCTTTGGAGAATAAACTATAAATTCTATAATTAAAACAATATGTGTGGTTCTTTTGCATTTTTTACCAGATTTCCTCTCACACCTTGTACCAAGTTCCAACTTGCACCTCCAGCCATTGGTAGCATTAAATGGTTGTGGATCTGTAATGTTTTGTTATATTCTAACAATCATCAACAAGGTAGAAACTTATCAACTTTGCTGGCATGACTAACAAGATGGATCTGCATGTGCAGTGCTAATATGAGTAACATTTAAATATATAGGACCATATTTTTTGCCACACCATGCGTCCAAGTCGTCAACATGTCCTGGTCTAATAGGGTGTATAAGACAACGATACACTTTACAAAAAACATATTAGGCCTATAATCAAAAACAGATTTTTATGAGTTCTCAATAAATTATTTACACATACAAAAAAGTAAAATATTCACTTTGTTTGCTCAACAATACTTCTCAGCGGACTTAGAGAAGCGGCAGTTATCCGTTTGCGTGGGTTAACCTCAGCCACTTAATTTCCTTGACCAGGTTTTTCATTCATCAAGGTAAACCGGTATAATATCGTCCTCCAGAATGCTGCCCTCTACTGTTGCAACACAATATCATATGTTTCCCAGAATGGTGCCCTCTACTGTTGCAACACGATATCGTATGTTTCCCACAATGCTGCCGCATCAGTCCGGAAGTGAGACGTTTATTGACAATATGGCCACTGGTCACAGAAGGGGGACATTTCGGATTTGACAGTCGAGTCCCCTCGGTTGCAAATAACCCCATTACCATCGTCTAAAATTGATACATATGAATGAAGGGACTCACGAATCCGCGGGATGTTGTCATTGAGCTGAGGATACATTCAGACCGTGAAAAATGTCGTTTTTCCGGAGGAAAGGTATGGAACAATTATGCTAGTTGTGCCAGCTAACGAGTGCCGGAGCTGGGTGTAGGAAACAAGAGGCTCGGGTGAGGTTAAGGAATGTGCAGTGGCTTTGTGAAGTCCAATGAACAATTCGGTTTGAAATCAAGGCCTTCGACACATATCATCTGTATGATTATGCAGAGACATGTTTCAACAACTGTCTGATTCAAATATAAAGAAATTAACCCACCCCCCAAAAAATCTGAAATCTCTATTTGCATGCTAGCTACTGTACCATAATGTACCTTTACTGTAGATTAACTTGTGCTTGTTCGAGTAACTGCGGATGCTCAGAGTTAGCCTTGCGGATCTATATCTAAATGAGTCTTAGACAATGAATATTTTGCCTATTTTTGCCTGAACAAAATCATTACCGAAAATAAACTAACCAAAAACCCTGGATTGACTAATAATGGGACTGTTATGTTTTTCTTAGGTCACTTTGACAAGCATGCATGTCAGTCAGTTTCCTTGGTGAATTGTTATTCTTTAAATTAATTAATGAATTGATGAAACGATGGTGTAATGGCATCGGCTGTACATATGTGTAAAAATCCCCATACCTGTTACAGCAGTAGATTGCCAGCCACAGACAGCTTCAGTAATCACTACACAGTTGTGATAAAATGGGCATACTTTTCATTGCCAAGCAGTTATATAAATATTGTTGTTTTATGCTGCCAGTCAATCAAAATAAAAAATAAACACAAATCAACAATTGGTCTGCAATCAAACAATTGGAAGGTGTTTTTTCTAGTACATTGCTCTGCAGACGTTTTATCAGAACCAGTTTCCTATTACATTCTGCTCAAACTGGTACGGTTATTGCGGAGTAAACATTTTATTAACAATTGCTATTCAATTCCTTAAGATGTCGCATTACTGTTTAAACACAGTTACATTACTTGTAATTATATGTACACTACACTACATTCAAGAGTTTGGGGTCACTTAGACATTTCTTTGTTTTTCATTGAAACATGCCTGAAATAAGTTTAATAGGAAATATTAAAAGGCTAGAAATAATGATTCTTTATTGAAATAGTAATTGTGCTCTCAAAACTTTTTTATCAAAGAATCCTCCATTTGCAGCAATTACCACCTTGCAGTTTTTTGGCATTATTTTTGTCCTTTGGCTTTCTTGTTGTCCATTTGTTGAGGTAATCTGAAGAGATTTCACACCATGCTTCCTGAAGCACCTCCCACAACTTGGATTTGCTTGCTGGGCACCTATAATATACAATATGGTCCGGCTTCTCCCACAACAGCTCAATAGGGTTCAGATCCAGTGACTTTGCTGGACACTTCATTATAGACAGAATACGATCTGACTGCTTCTCCTAAATAGCATAGTGTGCAGCTGTGCTTTGGGTCATGGTCCTAATGTAGGAGGAAAATGGCTCTAAGGGCTGTCCACAGGGCATATTAAGGTGTTGCAAAATGGAACAACGGTTTTCCTTTTTCTAGATCCCAATATCCCTTTTTCACATCTCCCACTTTATCACCACCAAAGCACCCCAGGACATCACGTTGCCTCCAACATTCTTGACACATTGCGTCAAGCACTCCTTCAGCATCTTTTCATTGGTCTGCGTCTCACAAATTTTATTCTTTATGATTTGAACACTTCAAACTTAGATTTGTCTGCCCATAACACTTTATTCTTTGGAAACTCTGCCTGGAGGCCCAGCATCATAGACATTAAGACTGTTTGTTTATTTGCGGGTACTAACCTTATGTAATGAAGCTCCCAGTTGTGAAGCTCTGAGGCATCTGTTTCTCGAACTAGACACTAATGTATTTGTCCTCTTGCTCAGTTGTGCACTGAGGTCTCCTTTTAACAAAAGCAAGGACATTTCTAAGTGACCCAAAACTTTTAAACAGTAGTGTGGATCACATTGGTATTCCATTTTTGCCATTTCAGAGTAATGTCTCTTGGTTATTGACCTTGATATTCTGGTATGAAATAATACCTGGAGCACTAATACCACTACGCCATGAGTTTAAATTTGATTTTATAAATCTATTTCGTCGATAGCATATAATGCCTGAAAATGTACATATACACAGGTACATCTTTAGGCCAAACCTCTGACTTTGATTACATGAACTTGTCTTAACAGCTCCTGTAAAGTATTACGCTTACTGTGCAAACCATGGATAATGTGAGATACGATAACAATGCCGAATCCCATTTATGATGACATTCTAAAGCTCTTTGTGGTGGGTAGATATTGAAGTCACTGTGTTCTTACCAGCTGATAACACTAATGGAAAAGAGGTTTCCGTCCTCCCTGCGGCCAAAGGGCTAGTCTGTGCATCGGCTGACTGACCTACTGACAGATGAAAGACAATCAGATACACTTTTTGTGTCATGCACCAATGGTTCAGTTTCACCACACAATTATAATCTGGCGTATTCCGTTACTTCATGTAATAGAGGAGGACTGAAGTGGTTTCTGAAACAGGTTTTTGTGTCCAGGTTGTGTTCTAACTGCTGAGGTTTATCAATGTACAAAAAAAAGTCCTATTGACATTGTAAGAATGATGAAGCAAGCACAGAGTTTCTGCCTGACATTGACCTAAAGCTCAATCCTAAAACTACAATTAAATGACTAATGGATACATGGGTATATTTTGTCGGTCCCAGTCAAAGCCCTGACTGTAATCCAATAAAACATGTGTAGCAGCATTAGAAGATGGTTTTCCATTAAAGCTCCACAAGCAATTAAACAGAGTATCTACACTTTAAGAAGAATGGTGAATTGTGAAAATGTTGAGGCCCAAATTAAATGTGAAGTTGGTGCCATTTCAGTGCCTCTGCAATGTCATGATCTTCATCGTATTACTTCATCCTGCAGTCATCCACAGGCATATTATTCAAGTCAATAACCTGCATGGTTAATCTAATTCTAAACATACTGATGTAATTACTGCTCTAAATAATTATCTGATTGCTGTTCTATTTCATTCTTTTTCGACCACAGCAAAAGGCAAGGAACCAGAGCGACCAGTTGATGGTAAAGTCAATAGAGGTGGGTACCACACCACTTCCCTTCAAAATACTGAATAGCAATGTTGTTTTCCGGCTGCCTGAGGTTTCTGTTCTAAACTGAAAACCGGGGCGGAAGGAAGGTTCCTGTTTGATTTTATTTCAAAGTAGTAGGATGGCTGGTTAGTTGTGGGTTTTCTGTTAACTTGCACAGTTAAATGTAGCCGTGATGTACTGAGTGAATGTAGTCGGGGAAATGCAGTTGAGTACAAAGGTCTTATGAGTTAAGAGCGATATCGGTTTAGGTTTTTTTTTTGTTCTCAGATGGGCAGATAGTTACATTTTCTTAAGTGCTAAGTAAAACGTCACACAGAGCCTCAGCTTTAAAACTCGCGATAGCACCCTCAAAGTCTAACAGGACGCCCTCTAACACTCTTAACAGGACACACTAACATTCCAAAGGCTTACAAAGCCACCCCCCTCCCCCACATGGGTCAGTCTGACCATTGCTCACTACAAATGCTACCAAAGTATCTACCCATCATCAAGCATGTGAAACCTACAGTGAGGACAGTCAAAGTGTGACTTGAGGGGTCAGACTCATCACTACCGCTCCAGTTTCATCAAACAGACTGGAGTCTGTTTGCCACTCAGGCCAACACTGACTCCCATATTTACATAGAATCATATGCATACTGGATTACATCAACACATGCACCAACAATGTAACCACTCACCCAACCAGAAGCCTTGGATGAACAAAGCGGTCAGACTACTGCTGAAGGCACGTGACGCTGCTTTCAGATACTCTGATAAGGAGGCCTACAGCTCATCCAGGGCCAATCTGAAAAGGAACATTAAGATGGGCAAACACACCCACAAAATGAGGATCGATGAGCATTTCCACAAAAAAAACTCTGACTCTCGATGCATGTGGCAGGGCCTTCAAGCCCTCACTGACTACCGACCAAAGCACCCTACCCCCTCAACCACTGATGTCTCCATTACCAATGAGCTGAACAACTTTTATGCCCACTTGGACAGGGACAACCAAGCCGTTAAATTGTAGCTCTCCTCAGATGTAGTCTCCTTCAGTCTGTCCATCGCTGAGGTATCTTCTGCACTCAACAGCTTGAACACACACAAGGCGGCTGGTCCTGAAGTTGTCCTCGGGTGTGTGCTTAGAGCATGTGCTGGGCAGCTAGTTGAGGTCAACACTTATGTCAGGATGCTGTTCATAGACTTTAGCTCAGCATTTAATACAGTCATCCCCTGTAGGCTGGTTACCAAACTCCATGACTTTGGGATCAGCCCCTCTCTTTGCAACTGGACTCTATAGACATCCTAATCAACAGTCTGTCAGGTTGGACAATTGACCTCCTCCACCCTGACCCTGAACACCCGTATTCCACAGGGCTTTGTGCTTAGACCACTCTTGTATTCCCTCTTCACCCAATATCATCGAAGGCCCACCGATCTACTAACATCCTGGTAAACTTTTACCACTGCGCGGTCGAGAGCATTCTAACCAACTTTGCCACAGTCTGGTACGGTTGTACTGCGGCCGACTAGAAGTCCCTACACAGGTGGCAAAAACCACCCAGCGCATCATTGGTGTCCAGCTCTCCGCCATCATAGACATCCCGCACAATCGCTGTTTGTGGAGAGCATGTGGTGTTATCAGGGATCTCTCACACCCGAGCGATAAACTGTTTGCCCCCTGGCCACCAGGCATGCGTTACAGAACTCTACTAACCCGCACCAGCAGGCTTAGGAACAGTTTCTTTGCCATTTTCACATACATTCTGTGGTACTCCTCTTGCTACCTTTTGTCCTGCACACTGCTAGCCTATTTATTATATTTGCCTTATGCACTATGCTTATCGTTTGTTGTATCTGTTTATCATTTGCACAGATGTTCTCCGCCTGTACTGCGCTCTGCACATTTGCAATTTGCTACATTGTTGAGCTGAATACCTGCACATTTACTTTTCACATCCTCACACTGTAGTCCATATCTTTTTGCACTGCTCTTTTGCACTTCTGGGAAATGCAAACTGCATTTCGTTGTACTGTACTTGTACTGTCCAATGAGAATGTGGTTGAATCTAACCTACGTTCTAACTGGACACATTCAGGCTTATCCACCTCACACTCGACACACACAAACCACTCATAACATATTGTAGCTTCGATCATTTAGTTTGGATAGCTAAAACTGCATTGACCATATTGATCCATGAGTATGATGTCTGTTTCCGCCATCTTCCTCTGTAGTCCCTGCTAATACAGCCCCTGCGAACTCCCCCTCCGTGAGCCTCCGCAATCACCATGCCATCCTGGAGGCGGCAGGGCCCAGCCACGTGGCCATCAATGCCATCTCTGCCAACATGGACTCATTTGCCCGCGGACGCACGGCCATCCTTAAGAAACAGCCCAGCCACATGGAGGCAGAACACTTCGGGGATCTGGGTACGTCCATGCAGTTCGCTTACGATTTGTCTCATCATTAGCAGGTCTCTGTTCACTGATATTTCACAGGACACATTCTGTGATGGTGGTTCTCTGCTGCATGAGCTGTGCTGAAGCAAGCTGATTGGGTGTGTGTGTTTGCTAGTGGTGGTTAGAGTGGCAACAGACTTGACGTCTTTACAAGCAATGGTTTGTTGGTTAATTCTTCACGCACTTGATC
The DNA here is from genome assembly GCA_029465975.1 of Dallia pectoralis. Lineage (NCBI taxonomy): Eukaryota > Metazoa > Chordata > Actinopteri > Esociformes > Umbridae > Dallia > Dallia pectoralis. The sequence goes on from CM055746.1 coordinate 7,585,614, forward strand.
CAGCATCAAGCTAGGGTTAGTCTTCTCACAACTACCAGAAAGGCCTATTTACATGAATTACATGTAGGCTACTGTCATACGCATTTTTCTAAATGATCACTTCGGAAAATACATCTTTCTCTTAAAGTCATATTGAGAAGCCATAAGAACTCCCTAAATCCCACTAAAGACAAAGCCTATTCAAACTCCACTCTTCTGTGGTGGGTGGGTGTCAGATGTCAGATCCATACTGCTCCAGACAGGCTGGTGGCAGGTGGGAACGTTACTTGCAGTTACTTGTTGGAGGCAGTTGATCCAGTAGCTAAGCTGACATTCCTCATCCGGGAATAAAGTAGAGTAGGGTCATCAGCTGTTATAAGAACTGTTGTAGCTGATGTTTGAAGAACTGTTATAGCTGATGTTAGAATAACTGTTATAGCTGATGTTTGAATAACTGTTATAGCTGATGTTAGAATAACTGTTATAGCTGATGTTTGAATAACTGTTATAGCTGATGTTAGAATAACTGTTATAGCTGATGTTAGAATAACTGTTATAGCTGATGTTTGAATAACTGTTATAGCTGATGTTAGAATAACTGTTATAGCTGATGTTTGAATAACTGTTATAGCTGATGTTTGAATAACTGTTATAGCTGATGTTTGAAGAACTGTTATGACTGATGTTAGAATAACTGTTATAACTGCTGTTGGTAGAACTGTTATGGGCACGGAACTTGCTTGCGTAGTTGTGGGCGGGAATTTCAATCTAACTGTATATAACATTTAGGGCCATCGGATTTGAACACCGTGTCCGCTATAGAAGAGTGCTATTCCACTCTTTTTGCTTTATCTTGGCCAGGTCAGCATTTCAAATGAAAATTTGTTCTCAATTGGCCTAAAATATTTATTAACACTGCAGGATCGGCTGGACTGTAGTGATCATTCCTGTTGATAAAAGGCATGTTAGATAACATATCTTCAGCACTTTTTTCACTTTCTTTCACTTTCTTTCACATTGCTATAATGCACCTTTTTGGTGCTGTTTGTACAAACGTTAACAGTACTGATCGTCTTTGACTTGTCAACATTTAAATGATCCCAGGGAGAATCCCAGTCCCATAAAATAATTGCCTTGTTTCTCTTTAAATATAAAGTTACTTTTTTCATGTGAATTGGTAGATAATAGGTTCCTTAGACAATCAGTCTGAGATCAGCGGACTTGACAGTCCTGTTTTCTGCTTCATACTCTGCACAATATGTTGACTAGACCTATGAGAAGTTCCTGTACAGAGATAGAGATAGAGGTAGAAAAAGTGAGAGCGCTGGAGGAAGTGTGTGGGCGGGAGAGTTAAACTGCTCTCTAACAGTCGGTTGTTTCAGCCGGCCCATTCTGGAGCTGATAACAGGGACAAACAAGACTTCCCACAACACACCTGTATGCTCACTGTGTTGTGCTGTAATTTTCCCTGTAATGGAGGCTTCCACCCAGGCTTCTGTCACACCTCCACATGGCGTCCCTGATCATGTGACCTGGGAACATAGTCGACTATGACTATATATATATATATATTTATAGATATTTATAGATAATAATAGATCATTGTGTACAGTGTTCAAGTGGTTTCATCTGTTTAGGCCTGATTAGTCTAGGTTTGCCTCGAATGAGAGATTTAATCAGCCTTTCAAAACATTGTCTTATTCTTTGTGGATTAAGGCGTAGGCCCGATAGTGTCTGTGTCCTGAGATACACAACCCTGTTGATCTGGTTTTATATACGGTTAGGGACGGATATACTCTGTTAAAAACGAATTAAGACCAAGAACATCAAATTACTAGAGTTTTCTCAACATGGGTAGGGAGATCATATACTAGCTAAGATTTTGCTTTTAAAACACCTCTTTCACCTTCTATTTGGAAAAGGAATAGGTGCGTGCGCTGATTTCTGTTTAGAAAAATAAAAGCTTCCCAACCAAACATTTCAGTGTTTGTAATATGCAGGTTTTTCACAAATGATGTTACCAAATGCATAGAGAAATAATATATGACTTTCTTTCTCACGGTGGTGAACTCCAAGGACATGATTTACACATTAGTCTCTCAGTACAAGCTGCCTGCCTTTCTCCCTGGGAGAAAATACAGTCCTGTAAATAGCTTTTAAGGATCTTTGCTATTAGATCTGGTAGATTTAGAGTAAGTAATGTGAGTCGTTACATTTCAGAAGTTGTAATATAAGCTTAAACAGTAGGCTGTTTTCATGGTCTGCACAATTAGATAATGGATCATAAGACATAAACTGACACAGCTAATTTAAATACGTTCTTTTTACTGGGTGACCGCGTTTCAATGGGGAATGTGCAGACTGCAAGCAAGCAATCAAGTTTATTTATATAGCACATAGAAGCAATTCATAGGAGCAATTCAATGTGCTTTACAGAGGAAAATAATAATAAAATAATAAAATACATTGTTTTTATATTCATAGCAACCTGTTTACTGGCACTAAGTAAAACATTACATGTCAGTATTAACTGTGTACATTTTACATATTTATTCAAAAGGTCTTCAGAACCTGGCCTGTAAGTCTTAAGAACTTCCAGGTCTTTGAAATGTGTTTAAAAGTACTTCAGAACCTTTTCAGGTCTTCAGAACCTCAGTCTTCTAGAGCTTTTTCAGGTCTTCAATACCTGGTCGGGACATCTTAAGAACTCCCATGTCTTCTAGAGCTTTCAGGTCTTCAGAACCTGGCCTGGAAGTCTTAAGAACTTCCGATCTTTTATGTATACAGGTTGTCATTTATGCCATGCATTAAAATAAAAACAACAAATGGGCAATTCAATGAGGAATAGAAAATAAAAAGACACTTAACAGTGTGATAAAGTTTAAGCGCTCAGTCATACGCTTGTGAAAAGAGAAATGTTTTTAACCTGGCTTTGGAAATGGATACATTTGGGGTATGTCTAAGATCTTTTGGTCATTTTTTCCAGTTTCTTGCAGCGTAACTGCTGAATGCAGCTTCACCATGTTTAGTTTTGACTTTGGGCTCTACTAGCTGTCCTCGGTTCAGTGATCTGAGTGCCCTGCTTATAGTCTCCAAACATATCAGAACTGTATTCTGGGCCCAGACTATTCGATTTATCGACTACTAGCAAAACTTTAAAATCTATTCTGTAACTGACTGGAAGCCAGTGCAAAGATTTAAGAACCGGGGTGATGTGCTCTGTTATCTTAGTTTTTGTTCTAGCTTTGTTCTTTTGTTCTAACATTCTAGCAGCAGCATTCTGATTGAGCTGCAGATGTTTTACAGTCTTTTTGGAAAGTCCAGTTCAGAGCCCATTACACTAGTCAACCCTACTGGATAAATGCATGGATTAGCTTCTCTTGGTCTTTTTTCGACACCAGGTCCTTGATTCTGGCTATATTTTTAAGTTGATTGAACGCTGTTTTGGTAACCATTTTTATATGACTGGTGAACGTGAGATCTGAGTCATCATTACACCTAGATTACGCACTTGGTCCCTGGTTTTTAGGGTTCGAGAATCGAGTTCTTTCCTAATATTAGTTATTTTATTTTTGTTGCCAAACACAAAAATCTCTGTTTTATTTTGGTTTATTTGTAGACACTTTTGGTTTATCCAGTCATTTATGTGCTCTATACAGTGTGACAGTGAGTCTATTGAGCTGCAGTCATAAGGAAAACCGAACAATGGGCCATATTCTTCAATGTTTTCCTAAGTTATTTCTTAAATTCGTTCCTAAGAAAGGTCCTAAGGAAAGTCTTACTCAAATTCACGAACGTGTTCTGAAATGGTGTAATTGTTCGTTCCTACGTTCCTATATTGATGAATACCACGTCTTCGTAAATGGAAAGCGCGTGTCCGTTGTTCCTAATTAGCATAGGTAAACGCCCCGGAATTTCCCATAAAAGGGCATTAAACTGCAGGGCGGAGTGGAAACTCATCGTAAAAATGTGGAGAATGCAAAAATGCTTAAACCAACACATATCTACAGTATAGAGGATCAGACGGCAAAAGAACAAATTACTTCTGTAGTTCAGAAGTGGAAATACTTCTGCAATAAGTGAACAGGCAAAATTATGTAATATTTAGCAGCGTCAGTAGTGGTTGCAAAATCAAATACAAAAAGGATGCATGGGATTTAATCATTCGTTCTGTGAACGCTGTGTCAGGGGAAGAGCGAACCACATAAAAATTACATAAAAAAGAAATGGTTTGACATGAAGTTTGAGGGAAAAAAAGTATTGCCAAACACAAACGAGAGATGCTGACCACAGGAGGGGGAAAGGCTTGCACTGTCCTTACTGAGCTGGACCGGGGCAGGACATAATCGGAATTAGAGCTGCAGATCTTTGCCAGAACCCGACGGTTCGGGTCGGGTTCGGTCTTAATGTCTATCATTACACTCGGGTTCGGGCTCAGTCTCTTGCGCTCCGGATTGCGCGGTGAATGAGTGGTCAGGTGATGCGTTTCATTTAGCGAATGGATGCTGAGGAGGTGAAACGCAGTCAGGACTGTGGCCCATACATTTGGTTGCACCGGCCAAACGATTAAAATCTCACTTTTAATGAAAAAAACTATCCGGTTATGCCGAATGCAAAAAATTGACAGTCTCTTAAAATATGACAGCAAAATGAACGGGTTCGGCCTTCGGGCTTTATAAAAACTGTCCGGCGGCTCAGGTCGAGCTCGGGACGATTTCTGTCGGGCCGGGTCAGGTCTCACTTTTTATGCCCGATCACAGCTCTAATCGGAATGACCGCAATCTCGGGGGTGCCATCCACAGAAAAGCGTTAAATATATACAAATATTTGAAATAATTGAATATTATTCATAATGTTAATGTACAATTGATGAAAAGGCAGAGACTAATGATTTGTCACGAAAATGTCAGAGCGCAAATCTGCGTAAGAGTGCTTTTCACTGTGCGTAGATTCTGTTCTTTCCTAAGAACAAATTCCAGTTAAGTAAACATTGGTGAATGTCAGAATCTTTGTGGAAACTGCGTAAGTGGGTTTTAAGAACGAATTTCCTCTTAAGAACGGTTGAAGAATATGGCCCGTTGAGTGCCTCAGCAAGGTTTTGGGCCAGGACATCTTCAAAACACAGTGGATTATATTATAATATTTTTTAAAACTGAATCTATTTTCACAAAAGATATTTCCTCGTTTATATTTTAATAATCGGGATAGAGAGCGTGGTCTAACACAGATTTTCTTTCAGTCTTAATCCAATCCAAAATAATAGTCAACTGGACCTGCTTAGCCTTTTTATACATGCACAGAACATAATGCCACAGAACACATTCCTGTATGTGTAAACAGACTTGGTGAATTAAAACCTGATTCTAAATCTCATTTTGAAAATAGGGCGTAAACTGCTAATTAAATGCATCCTGCAGTGGAACTCTGAGCATCTGCATTCTTTATGTTCCTCCACTTCAGTGTTGTGTGTTTCAGGACGGTCCAGTGTGGTCCTCATAAATGGTTGTGTAGTGGTTTTATTTAGTGTTGTGTGTTTTAGGACGGTCCAGTGTGGTCCTCTTAAATGGTTGTATAGTGGTTTAATTCAGTGTCCTCACTGTCCTGTGTTTTAGGACGGTCCAGTGTGGTCCTCCTAAATGGTTGTATAGTGGTTTTATTCAGTGTCCTGTGTTTCAGGACGGTCCAGTGTGGTCCTTCTAAATGGTTGTATAGTGGTTTTATTTAGTTTTGTGTGTTTCAGGATGGTCCAGTGTGGTCCTTCTAAATGGTTGTGTAGTGGTTTTATTTAGTTTTGTGTGTTTCAGGACGGTCCAGTGTGGTCCTCCTAACTGGTTGTATAGTGGTTTTATTCAGTTTTGTGTGTTTCAGGGCGGTCCAGTGTGAACTACTTGGCTTCTGAGACACGTTCACGCCTGTCTAAGACTGTGGACCAGATCCTGCGCGACAATGTGGCCACGCCCTACTACATCCAGTTCCAAGAGGCCCATGGGGCTGATCACCTGGTCCGCTTCTGGCTGGAGGCTGAGAGCTTCCGCTCTACTAGCTGGTCTCGGATCCGGACCCACAGCCTCAATTCCGTCAAGCTCAGCTCCCTGGCGGAGCCTGCCTCCACCCCTGTCTCGCCTGACCTCTCTTCCCCCTCAGAATTGGACCTTCCCTCTGCCCGGGCTCCTACCCCCAGCCCCCAGGACTTAGACTCTCATGGTAACGAAGGCCCCACTGCACAGCTCATCCACGGGAACTCCTTTAGCTCCTCAGCAGAGCAGAGTTCTGACACCCCAACCAGGCAGCCTTTCTCCAGGGCAGGAACACACTTCAGCTCCTCAGGAGAGCAGAGTTCTGACACCCCAACCAGGCAGCCTTCCTCCAGGACAGGGACGCCCTTGAAGCAGCAGTCCACTAACGCCCTCAAGGAGCTCTCTGACAAGCTCATGAAAAGTATGTTTGACAGGTCGTGCATTAAAATAACTATGTTGTAATTTGTTAGGCCTTTATTGGTGAAGGCTAGTAAGTGGTTGTGGAGTCTCGGGGCTTGTTTCAGCGCTAGTGTATTAGCTATATTTGTTCACCACATACTTAAAGAACTGGATATCAGAATACCATTTTTATTTTTATTATTAGTTAATAAACTGTTTTTATTGTGTTTGTTTGTTTCTCTGTTTCATTTGTTTTTTCCTTTTTGTTTGTTAAGGTATAGAGAGAGATGCAGTGAAAATATTCACCAAATACATTTCTCCTGACGCTGCTAGACCGATCCCCATCACAGAACAGATCAGAAACGACATAGTTGGTAAGACATGAGTACGGTCGAGCTGGTCGCCAGTGTGGTGAAGTATCAAGGTTTTTCCTGGCTCAGTATGGTCCTTTGGGTGGGTGACCACGCATGACAGTAAGCCTGATCAGTCTGTACAGTAAAGGCAATGAGGAACATTATGACAGAAATCTATGCATGTTCTTGTTATTTCTGGCCATTTGAGAAACACAATTGTCTATCATGCTGGAATAAAATGAAGTCTTGTTAACAATACTGGTTAAAAGAAATATTGTAATTACGACTTTGGAAGGGGGAAAAGCTTTACGGTAGCGGTGAGCGAGGTTTCAACCCCCACTGTGGGGTTGCTATTAAACACTTTGGTTGAGGATTTTACTATAATTTTATTATAATTTTGGACTTGATAATTTTATTTTTGGGGGCTCGCTAAAACCTCTTTGGGGGGCAAAAACAATTCCTCTATGCAGGGAAAACCCCTGAGTATCATAACTATACTGACTTTACTGACAATACGTGTATAAAAACCTGCTTAACTTAGTATGTGTGTTGCAAGCGGCTTTAAAATGATTTTAGCTCCATTTCTCGCTAGTTAGTGTCAGCAGCATTCAGAATAACTATTTTCTAAACAGATTGACATATGTTTTAGGATTGTTTTTTGTTTTCTCTATTCTCCACTTTGCCAGCAAAAATCTGTGGCGAGGATGGAATGGTAGACCCAAACTGCTTTGTCATTGCACAGTCGGTCGTCTTCTCCATCATGGAACAACAGTGAGTTTTACATTCTACATATGAAAGATTGTTCTCATATAGGTATTTTTGTGTTTTATAAGGTTTTCGTTAAGGGTCTGAATGGGTTTTTCTGTAATGGTTTCATGTTCTTTTCCTTAAACTGTAACCATCAATCTGTAATATACAAGTACTATCACATATTCTAAGTTTGTACACAACCATATGTCTTTTTTTAATTCGCAGGCACTTTATTGAATTCTTGCGCAGCCATTATTTCTGTAAGTACCAGATTGAAGTATTGACCAGTGGCTCCGTGTTTCTGGCAGACATCTTGTTCTGTGAATCAGCCCTCTTCTACTTCTCTGAGGTGAGAGAATCATCTGGGACCCTATATTGTTGGTTTTATAGGAAATAGTCTTAGGTTTTGAAGCTACATTTGTATGCCAAACCCTTTTTTGTATCCATGCATTCCCAGTACATGGAGAAGGAGGAAGCTGTGAATGTCCTGCAGTTCTGGTTGGCAGCAGACAACTTTCAGGACCAGCTTGCTGCCAAGGCTGGCCAATACGATGGCCAAGAGGCCCAGAATGATGCCATGATCCTATATGACAAGTAGGACATGTCTGTTTCTTTACAATTGTCTTGACACTGTCTTTGGGCCGATATACATTTGTGGGGAAAAATGAACATTTAACTGTCAACCTTTTCACCAACACAAAAAGTTATTTAAATGCATTAAAAAAAGTATTAATTAAATACTACATTAAAACAAAACATTTAAACATAGTTTTCTGAATATGTTTCATATAGATCAATCTGTGCCAGAGGAGTGCATTTAAAGCAAAGTATTTTATCGTCAATCATATCAGCAAATTAACTATTCCGATATTTGTAAAAAGTATCAATTAGATCCAATCATCAGCCAGACTGAATTGTTTTCCAAAGTTTAAAGGTCTGAAGCTTCCATACCCATATCTCCAGAGAGACTAGGTTAGGGAACAGAGAGATGTGCATCCTGTCTGTTAATAGTGCATCCTGTCTGTTAATAATAGTATGTTTCCCCAGGTATTTTTCACTCCAGGCCACCAACCCGCTGGGTTTTGATGACTCAGTTCGGATGGAGATCGAGTCTAATATCTGTCGGGAAGGAGGGCCTCTACCAGACTGCTTCACCACTCCTCTCAGACAGGCCTGGACCACCATGGAGAAGGTGAGGTTTTGGAGGTTCCTCAGTGCTCTGTCAAATACACTCTGTTGATATGACACACAAGGGTCACTTTGCAAAGTGTATATGGTCGAATAGTATAATCACTGAGATATTTACACAAAAGGGCAATAAGTCAATCATACTCAAGTTATCTTTCTTAGGTTAATAGCAATTGACATAAATAATGAATGGAAAATGTATAATTGATGTGTTAATATACACATTTTCTCGCTGTAATTGTATATTTATTAAATGCCTAAATGTAAATGTAGTAAATACGTTATTAGACTTAATTTCAGGCAAAACTGCTTCAGAAATAATATTTACAATAAATGAGTCGGACATAAATCAACCGCACCGTTGTGACGAAAAGAGAGCTGAGCCGGAAGGCAAAGCTCTCGATCTACCGGTCAATCTTTGTTCCTACTCTCACCTATGGTCATGAAAGCTGGGTCATGACCGAAAGAACAAGATTGTGGGTACAAGCGGCCGAAATGGGTTTTCTCAGGAAGGTGGCTTGCCTCTCCCTTAGAGATAGGGTGAGAAGCTCAGTCATCCTTTGCGTAGAAAGGAGCCAGTTGAGGTGGTTCGGGCATCTTGTACGAATGCCACCTGGGCGCCTCCCTAGAGAGGTGTTCCAGGCACGTCCAGCTGGGAGGAGACCTCGGGGAAGACCCAGGACTAGGTGGAGAGATTATATCTCCACACTGGCCTGGGAACGCCTCGGGATTCCCCAGTCAGAGCTGGCTAATGTTGCCCGGGAAAGGGAAGTTTGGGGTCCCCTGCTAGAGCTGCTACCCCCGCGGCCCGACCCCGGATAAGCGGTTAAAGATGAGAGAGAGATAAATCAATCGGACGGTGGGACTAAAATTCCTAAGGATAGTTTCCAGCACCTTGTTGTTAGTAATTTAGGCTGTACGGAAGGTAAAGGGGGTTCCTTCCCAATGCTAGATTAGTGTGCCTAAAACAGTGTCCACAGTGTGTGTGTGCATATTGTCATTTTGAAGTCGATTTTTTGTCAAATAGTATATAATTTCTTGCTGAAAAGGTCTACGTTGATGTGAATGTTACAATAATTAAAGATGATTTCTGAAGAGTGAACATACTGTACAAATATATAATATGTTCGGGATAGGTATGTTATTTCTTTCCATATGTAATCGTCGAAAAATCCAAGATGAAGTCTGTGTTTTTAAAATGAAATTCCACATGGACAAAGGGTATTTGTCTAATTACTTTAAATTAAGGGCTTATGTACATAAAGTGCTGAAAATTCAAAGAGGTTCATCCGATATATTTGATGCTGACAGTGCATGTTTGAATCATTTTAAATTCAAAGCGCTGGTGTAAATATAAGGCACCGAGTTGTCCAAATACAATAGAGGCTCACTGCTCTGTCCATGCTTCAGAGTAGTCTACTGTTATTCCTAGCCTTGGGGTGATGCTGAAGTATTTTGCCATTGAAATACATAGACATTTTGCATTCTTAGATTCACGTTTGCTGAAGGTTGAAATGTCTCTGCCCTCAGGTCTACATGCCAGGCTTTCTATCCAGTAACCTTTACTACAAGTATCTGAGTGACCTTATCAACTCTGTTCGAGCTGATGAGTTTGTGATGGCCAGTGCTCCTGGTCAGAACATTGCCCCAGACGGTGCCCCCGACGGGACTCCAGCCCAGGTAGGTACACCTGACCTGTTACAGCCTGGACTTTGTCATTTCCACTTCTTCCCAGATCATTTGAGTTTGTTGAGGTGCACTAAAACAAATGAGTGTTAAGCAGCAGTATCACATACCTTTTATCAACAGTCTGCGATCATGCTTTTATCCTTATTGTTTGTATCAAGTCATGCAGTTTTAAGCTTTTACAGCTTTTTGTTGGTGTTCAAAGGCGTCTATAGCCCTACGCAATTAACATTTGCAGCCAGTTGGCCTTCCATTGCAGTGCTGTAGATGTTTCACTAGGTAGGTACATAATGTTTTACAATTGCCTGATGAGATTGGGGCACGGCTTGCTCAAAAATCATCATTGAGTTCAAACCGTTTTAACTGAATATTTTTTCTGTATGGTCATTATTGAGTGCACAAGTGATGGCGGGAGTGTGACCCTCTGGACCATGTTCAGATGCTGGGGATCTTTGGGTCGTGGCATTCATGTGGATGTCAATTTGAAATATGTCACCTACCTTAATATTGTTGCAGACAAGTCACACCGCTTCATGGCAATGGTATTTCTTGATGACAGTGGTAGTAGCCCTGCCACACTACACGTATGTTTCAGGAATGGTTTGAGGAACATGATGAAGAGTTCAAGGTCAAAATTCCCGAGCACTCAATTAGATCGAGCATCTGTGGGATGTGCTGGATCAACAAGTCCGATCCACGGCGACTCCTCCTCACAACTTACAGGACTTAAAGGATCTGCTGCTGTTGTCGTGGTGCCAGATACCACAGGACACCTTCAGGGTCTTGTAGAGACCATGTCTCTGGAGACTGCACCGTTTTGGCAGCACACAGCGGACAAAAGCATATTAGGCTTATTTCGACTCATCAGTCTATAGTATAATTCTAAATAAGCTCAGTGAAGGACTATTTTCATTATAACTAAAATGTATTTTACTGTGTGACGCTGTTTGCACAAAGTCATGGGCTGGTGCCACTAACTAATGGTTAGCGGTTACAAAGCCTGGAGCTTTTGTGTAGTAATTGGGAAGTAAATGGTTTTATAAATGCCATGGAATTATATTCTCACTAGTTCTGTTGAATATGCAAAAATTATACTATATATTTTCCATTACAGCAAGCAACCAAAAAGGCAGCAGCAGTGAAAATCCTGAAAAACTTTGATGAGGCGATAACAGTGGACATCGCAAGTTTGGACCCAGAGTCCCTGTACCAACGGCCCTACGCTGGGTGAGTAAATGCATTATGTTCTCAGAACTCATATATGATTCCGTGTTTCACATGTTACTCTACTAGATACATTCAGTGAAAATCGTTTTCGTTATACCACTCTTGTTTTTAAGAATGTATGAGTGCTATATTTAGGCCATTAATTTGTTACTTTGTAACAGGGGCGTGGCTGCATGAGTGGCAATTGCACTGTTGTCATCTCGCTGCTGTCTTGTTAGTTACTATGTCCTGTTTAACCAGACTGTTGATTGCTTAATATAAATTCTATATTGAAATGATGAACATTTGTGACTAGACTAGCTACTGAATGCAATAGAACACCTTAATATATAGCTGCCCTTAATGCAGCAACATTCATTGATAGTCTGATATTTTACATGTGATATTTAATACATTCTGAATCTAAACGTCATTTAGTTATCCAGGGGCACCAATAATGTGTTGAGGCTAATTGTTTGACTTTTTGATCTGTTAAAGACTTTATTGTACCTTTCTATTCTTTTTCTAGAGCTTTACCTCTTTCAGATATTTCGTGATCCTGCTGCTCTTCAAAATTGAACTTTTTCAATGTTGAAGAATATTGAGCTAACACTTGTTTGCCAACCAAAAATACTCTATTGTATAATGAATTTATAATTAAGTCCATTACACATCAACATGTTGGCAGTGAAGGGATGGCCACTGTAGTGTGGTAGTTTAACATTGATATACATGTCATTTTAGCTACACTGAAATTGCATAAGCTTTTCATTGCCTTTAAACTATTCAAACTGACAGACAAGTAACAGGTCCTGAAACAACTTGGCTTCACAGATAGCAGATGGATGCTGTATTTTTACTAATGTAAACCAGACGTGTCGACATTTAGATGTCAACTAGATGCATTTATTCTTGGGAATGAGGATTTATTTTTTTTCGTCCAATTTAGCTGCAGCAATGTAAGGGAATTTTTGTATGGCAGTATATTAAAATGAAATGGGTTTGACCCAGTTGTATCAAATGAGATAAATTGTAAGTGTAAAACTGCACTGCACATTGATCACTGTGTCACATTAAACTGCAGGTTTAATTAATTTAAGGTTTTTGGCTGTTTTTGGCTCAATTTTCTGAGAGGTTATGGTGACATTCCAGTAGCATTATAATATGATCCAGGTCTTAGATCTGTCTGTTTTTGACACCAGTACATCTTTATCCTATATGAATGACTTCATTAGTTATGTGTTCCCTCTCTTTTCAGAAGAATGACGTTTGGGAAAGTCAACGAGCTGGGACAGTTCATCAGGGAGGCAGAACCAGAACCCGATGTGAAAAAATCCAAAGGTAACAGAAACGCCTGTCTATTGTGTCACTACTCCAACCATCTGCTGTCTGTCTTAACTCTCCCCTTTTGTCTCGCCATTGTGTAGCTCTGCTTGTTAGACTGTAAACCTGGTTAATCAAGCAGAATTTTTCTTTTCTCTTATAAACCTGAAAGTCTGTAGAGGTGAAATATTTAAATGTAACCGAAATACAACACATATTTCTTTGAGATCTCGTGAAGTACTTATTATTTTAAACTTAAGAGAATATTTCTTTGAGAAAATAATAATTAGTTATTTTGTGCTGTACAACCTGGACAACCTGGTCCTATGTGTACACACTCTCTCTGTCTCTCTCTTTATATCTCTCTCTTACAGGTTCTATTCTCTCTCTTGCGATGAAGAAACTTGTCCAAGGCAACTCTGACGAGGTGTGTAAATAAAACATAATAATTTACTTTAATTTTGATTCTGATGAACATTTACGTTTAATCGTAACTTGTAGCATGCTTGATAAGTGCTCTGTTTTGTAACGTGTGTGTGTGTGTGTGTGTGTATGTATAGGCCCAGGAGGAGATGGCCTGGAAGATTGCTAAGATGATTGTCAATGATGTAGTACACCAAGCGCACCATGACAGCCCAGGCAAATCCACCAAGGTATGTCAGTTTCAGCAGACTGTTTGTCTTCCCATTGATCCAATACTCTAATCAACAATATTACCTAACTTCTCAGTCATGCTAAGTTTACTGTTGTTTGGACATTTTCTTTCTCCAGTTATGACCCTGATGTGGAGAACCAAAAAAGTATCACCCTCTGTTACCCTCACGCTAAAGAGACTGACTCAATGGCTTCATGTCGTACTTAATGACGGAGGCACGGACTGACTGACGGAGGCACGGACTGACTGACGGAGGCACGGACTGACTGACGGAGGCACGGACTGACTGACGGAGGCACGGACTGACTGACGGAGGCACGGACTGACTGACGGAGGCACGGACTGACTGACGGAGGCACGGACTGACTGACGGAGGCACGGACTGACTGACGGAGGCACGGACTGACTGACGGAGGCACGGACTGACTGACCGGAGGCACGGACTGACTGACCGGAGGCACGGACTGACTGACGGAGGCACGGACTGACTGACCGGAGGCACGGACTGACTGACCGGAGGGGCGGGTGAACGCAATGACGGACAGATGGAGGGACGAACAGACTGGGGGACGGATGAAGAGACGGACAGACAGACTGATGATGGGAGTGACATCTCACCTATGTCCAGTGCAGAACTGTACACTGGCTGCTCATCACTAAGAAAAGCATCAATGCATATGGAAGAACAAAGGCATTCCATGATCTCCATCAACCTGGACTGATATGTGTGTGTGTGTGTGTGTGTGAGAGTCAGACTTATGGGAGTATACTTATGTGTGCATGAGAGAACTTGAAGTATGTCATCCAACCTTCCATCTCATCGAAACACTATGAAGGCATCCCTGTGAACAAATGAAGACGATGAAGAACAGTGATTGAAGCGGTTGCATAAAGAGCATCCGACTTCCTTCCTTCCAAATCAAGTTCCTTAGGGAAGGAGTGATGACAACTGGCAGGACACGAAACGGTTTGAAGCCGGAGCTGTCAGAAGGAGGAGCACTTCGCAAGGCAACAGCTCTACCTTGGTTCCCAGTGTTGGCATGCTTAGGGCTCAGCCTGCTGGGAAACCTCCTTCACGAAGACTGCTAGATGGCCTCTACATATTTTGTCCTTACCCCACCACGCTCTGCCTTTATGCCCATTCCATTTTTCCTTCAAATGGCAGACTGCAGTCTTTCGTTTTAGCTGCTGGAAGTAGTGGCTTTGTGCGGTTGTATTTTGGTCGTCTGCGTATCCTGTTTATCAGTGGAGTGAGCTACGGTGATGATGATGATGGTGGTGATGATGATGGTTGGTTGAGTTTTCCTGCACTTCCTCGCTGTACTGTAGAGTGAATGTCACACATGTTACAGTCAAACTGGATTGGATCTTCTTGATTTTCTGGCCTTGCCTACCACCTGTAGCACTGGCAACCTCTTGACACCTTGTCCATATTATTACTGAGCGAAGATGAATAAATTAATACTCCGTATTGTATGGACTGAAGCAGGGTGCTATAGTTCCAATGAAAGAATGACACCAGGCCACTCCATGTAATGTTATAAATATGTAGAGTTCTGGTTTACCCCATAAATGTACAATAATATTAGTTATTTTTTATGGTGATAGTTTCTGTTTTCTTTTTTAATGTTTTGTCATGCGATGTATGAACAAATCTCAATGAGGACTCTATTGTTCTATTGGAAAGTGTACCCAGTGACTATAATATTAATGTAATTATGTTGGAACCTCATTGAGATGTGTAGAAAAGAACCAGAAAATACTTTTGGTACTATGTACCACTAATGTTGATTTTTTTCCTGACCTATGTGTACCTAATCTATAATATATTTAAATTGTGTTTGATTTAAATACATATATTATTGAAATGTTTTCTGCGAGTCTATTTTGTTTTTATTTAATAAGCAAAGTACAGACGGGCCAAAAGGGCTATGCTTGATAGAGAATGGCTGTTCCTCATTGCGTTGATTGTAATGTGTAAAATGTAGAGATTTAGCACGGTTTAGGCATTTTTAGCTTGTTGGACGATCTAATCGTTAGGCTACCACGTTGTACTTTGCAAAAGGCGTATAAGTTTGTTGCGTTGTCAGATAAGAAAAGACCCTGTAATGAATTCAGCAAATGAATGCAATGCTTATCTTAGTTTCAAGTGTGGTTGACTTTTAAACACTTTAAGCGAATTGTATTTCTGTCAATGCTGCAAATAATATTTTTTATCTCAATTTTATGTTGTATATTTGTTATTGTAAGAATCTATTGGCTAGTGTATAATAAAACATTTGTCTATATTGTTGCAAGAAGTAGGTATCAAACAGCCAAGTAAACTGGTCTTGTTGTAATACCATTCAACCAGTGGGGGGCAACGTGGATTGTACTGTAACATAACTGAGTAAAATATATCTAAATCCAAATGATTAGCAATAATCAAATAAATACACTACCAATGAAGAGTTTGCACAACTTATAAAATATATATATATTTTTTTGTTTCTACATTGAAGATTATTAGTGATGACATCAAAACTTGGAAATAAAATAGAATTATATAGTCACCACAAGGTGTTAAACTGATCTGTTCTTCGGAGTCATCAACTTAAATCTTGATGTCAGCTTCACACTCCGTCAACCAGCTTCATGAGGTAGTCAACTGGAATGCATTTCAATTAACGGATACCTGGTTCATTTGGGGATTTTCTTACCTATTGTCGGTGTTAAAAACAAGGTGCAGTTGATATACAGAATACATGTACTGTAGTGGTCCATATTTAAAAATAAGATCAAATATGCAAGGAGAAACGACATTAAGAAATGAATGTCAGTTTTATCCGAAAAATGTAAAGACTTTTGCCTCGAGAGGAAACCCCAGATGTACCTCTGCTGCAGTGAATATATTCACTAGATTTACCAGCCTTAAAAATTGGCAGTTGTTTGCAATTAATTAACAGTTGGGCTTTTTGATTAGAAGTAGAGGGATGGTGAAGCATCACTGGCCTCCACAATCACCAAACCTCAACCAAATGTACCTGGCTGTGGATGCATTGGATCACAGAGTGAAAGAGGAGCCAACGTCATTCCAGGTTACCATATCCAAAAGCTGGTTGAGAGAATGCCATTAGTGCAAAGCTGTCAAGGAACAGGTTGACTACTTTGAAGAATATGAATGTATTTTAATTTGTCTAACACTTTGGGTTACTAAATGATTCCATGTCTTTTTTTCACAGCTTTGATGTCTTCAGTTTAATTCCACAATGTGTGAACTCGACATTTTAAAAGATACGCTTGAATAGGTGCTTCCAAAAGTTTGACTGTTTCAGTATTATTTTGAGGTTATTTATTCAAACAACAAAAAAACTCAAACTCGTTTCTCTTAGATATATGCCTTGTAAATAAAGGTGAATTCGTTAAATGTGCATTACTTTTCAGTTTGACCCTGGGTATCAGAAGTAAAGGTTTACGCCATATCTCTTTATGGGGATACGCCCACCATATGGGGATATGCCCACCATATGGGGACACGCCCACCACATGGGGATACGCCCACCATATGTGGATACGCCCACCACATGGGGATACGCCCACCATATGGCGAAACGCCCACCACATGGGGATACGCCCACCACATGGGGATACGCCCACCATATGGCGATAGGCCCACCACATGGGGATACGCCCACCATATGTGGATACGCCCACCACATTGGGATACGCCCACCATATGGCGATACGCCCACCACATGGGGATACGTCCATTATATGGGATACGCCCACCACAGCTTCCACCGCGCGCTAAGACGCGCATGCCATTGTGGAGACGTGGGTTGTATTGGCGACCGGTCACCACGCGCACACGCGTACACCATCACGTCTCCAACGCAACGCGCGGACACATTTAACCGCACGACAACAAACCGTATGCTGTTTCCCCGTCAGATTCATCAGGAGAATTTGACAGTTCTATATTTCCGAGCTGCGACCATCAACGGAATGAAGAGTTGCGCATCTTTGTCTTGGGTGTGACACATCTTTGGTGTCCTGTCCTGACTCACATGTGTATATTCTGAAGTACAGACGCGGACACCCCGTTACAAGGAGACAATACTTGTTGAGGTGCCCGCGTGTTTGCCTAGAAATGCTCCTAATTCCGACTCTTTTTTGGACATCCAGAACCGATGTTCGGGTCACTGAAATGTCCCTTTAAATTAATGTTAAGGAAAAAATAACTCTTTCTTTTTCTGAAGGCAGCTGCCGATGTGATATTTTCGGGGTGGAGGGCTTCGGTTAATATCTTCTGGGTGTGTGAGCTCCAGATGCATTCATTGCCGGATCGGAAGAAGACAGAAGCCGGGGTTGGAATCGATCTGTCTCCGTGCTACTCGTTGCCCCAAGCCGCGAGGATGTTCAGCTGTGTGGGCTGCTTTTGGGTCCTCCTCTCCTCCGCTCTGGTCGCTATTTGTAGTTTCAGTTTTATATCACCTGCGTGGATTGTCAAGGACCATCTGAAGAATAAGGATTCGGTGAGCTTCGGGTTACTGTGGCACTGCTCGGAGTCCCTGGACCACATGTACCGGTGCTACACCTTCGGAGGACTCGGGAAATTCGCTGAGATCCCCTCCAGCTCCTGGCAGGTATGTCCATATACTGATACTGATAATCCACACTACAGGTTAATCGGTCATTTACAGTATTGAAGAAATAGTAATTTCAACACAGTTTATTACATTCTTGTTACTTCTGTTACACAGCATTTGCATTATAATGTCAAGGCTTTCATAATCCAGATGGTATATTGCATTGTGTTTTATGTAATCTGCAAGATTAAACACACCAATGAGACTAGGCAAGTGGGCTAAAAAGTCATGTATGGTTTCTGGAAATGGCTTTATCTGAACAGCATGCAAGCAACAAAAAAGTCACTCAATGCATACTTTAGAGACTGGTCCCCAAAAGCAATATGTATAGTTTTCAGATTGTATTTTGAAACTGATAGTCATCATGGCATTATTAAATGAGTAATAGCAAAACTGGATGAAAGGTTCAGCATTTCTTTTCCCTCAGGTAAGACCAATTGATGTGGGTTATCAATTACCTTCCACAGCAACAAGCTTTCTAGTGGACGGATGGGAACTTAAGACTGTTTACATAATTCCAGAGGGTTATGTGAGCTAATCTCTCACCACCAGAGGGCTAATATTTGGGTTTACGCTCTGCCACAGTTGTGAACAGATTTTCACAAATAACTAACCTGAATAAATGTAGTGCAGAGTGGTGTTCCAGAACAGACAAGATGTAATATATGATATTCAAAGAGGTGTATTTACAATAATATAGATCATTCTGAAAGTGTGTATGTACAATAACATAGAACATTCAGGGAGGAGTAGTTACAGTAATATAAAGCATTCAGACAGGAGTAGTTACAGTTATATAGAACATTATGTAAAGACTAAGTACAATAACATAGAACATTCAGGGAGGAGTAGTTACAGTAATATAAAGCATTCAGACAGGAGTAGTTACAGTTATATAGAACATTATGTAAAGACTAAGTACAATAACATAGAACATTCAGGGAGGAGTATTTACAGTAATATAAAGCATTCAGGGAGGAGTAACTATGGTAATATAGAACATTTAAGAAGAAGGAGTTATCAACAATTCATTTTTTTGGCAAAGATCAGAGTATGCATGCACAATATACACTGATGAACTAAGACATTATGACCACTCACAGGTGAAGTAAATAACAATCATCACCCAACAAGAGCACATATCGAAGTCAATGTGTTTGGACGCAGGACAGATAGGCAGGAGAGAAGATGTGAGCGACTTTGACAAGTGCAAAATTGTTATGGCCAAACGATTGGGTCAGAGCATCTCTGACACGGCAAGGCCTGTGGTGAGTAGCTACTGACCGTAGTCCAAGGAGGGAATAACCACAAGCCCAAAGTTCTTTGAATCGACCCAAGGTTTTGCACAAGTCACTGAAAATGTTAATGATGGTTACAGGAGTAATGTGGTACATCATAACCTGCTAGCATATGGGGCTGTGTAGCTTGCAGACCAGTCAGAGTGCCCATGATGACCCCTGTCTACCGTATTAAACCCTGGGCTGCGGGAATCATGCAGATGTCTATCTGACCCATGTCACCTACTTTGACTTTGGGTACATGGCAACAGTAGCCTTTCAGCAAGATAATGCAGCCCGCCACACAACACATTGTTCGGAAACGGTTTGAGGAACATGTCAGTGTTGTCCTGGCGTCCAAATTCCCCTGATCTCAATCTGATTGAGCACCTGTGTGATGTGCTGGACCAACAAATTAAATCCATGGCGGCTCCACCTCACAACTTACAGGAATTGAAGGATCTGCTGCTAATGTCTTGGTGCCAGATACCACAGAACACCTTCAGGGGTCTTATAGAGTGTCATGACTCCTAGTCCCAAGCAGGACATCTAGTGGGCTAGGAGGGGTGGAGCACGGTTATTTACCACTGGGTTTGTCTCACAGCTGATGGGTGTAATGTGTTAATGAGTTTGCCACAGCTGTGTGGGGTTTGGGTGATCATGTTTGCTACTTATGTCAATGGGTCTTGGGACACGGTGTGGATTATTGTGTATGTGTTCATGCCTCACGTCACACTGTTATATGTTTAGGTGAGTGTTGTTAAATAGGATTACTGTTGTTTTAAATGTACTTTATTAGCCGCTGTTTAGCGCACTTTCATTTAAACCAGTATAGTTGTTTTTCGCCGTTCTCGGTTTGTTTTACGTTGTGTTCTAAATAAACCTGACTGGAACGGACCTATATGCTCTGCCTGGCTTCCTCTGCACTACACCTCCAGTATACGTGACAGAATAATCCACCCAAGAAATGGAAGACCTGCAGAGCTTGACGGTGGGAGTTCTCCTTGGGGATTGGACTGATCACTCTGAGGAGAGAATATCCCACTGTCGCCCCACGGAACAGTGGGGTCGGCATCAGACATGGCAGGGCGATTGGGGGTCTGACTCCCTCTCTTCGGATGATGATGAAGCCATCTACGAGAGAGTGGAGGAGGACTCCCTAGAAGGCGTCCTGCAATGGGATCCCGTCCTAAGCCGACTGGTTCCAGCTACACCTGACGTCGGCCGGGGCGGACCTATGAGGCTACCAGGACCAGCTACAACGGGTCTGTGGTCCCCCAAAGGACTGAGCACGAGAGCACCCCGAAAGAACCCCAAAAAATATTTTAGGGGGGAGCTAAAGGGATGTTCTAGGGGGGCTGCGGAGGAAGACCTACACGCTGGACCCAGCCAGACGGTGGCGCTAAAGAACTATCTACGCCCGTGGCCAGCACCAAGACGCCGGGTAAAGCCACCTTTGGGTTCAGCGCCACCCACGGCCCTGGAGCCTCAAATGATGCCACCCACTGCTCCGGGTCTGCAGCCAGGGCCATCAAGAGCCCTGGAGCTGCAGGCACAACCACAGCTTCGGCTGTGCCACGACCCCTTCCAGCCACCAATCTCCAGAACCCGAAGGCCCCCTGTGGGATTAGAGGACCAGTCTTCAAAGGTGGTTGGGAGGTGGTGGAGGACCTGGCTGGAGCTGCCAGGGCCGGGCCCATACTACGGCGTGACTGAGCAGGACCTCGCCTCCGGTGATCCAGAATCGGTCCCAGTCTGCAGTGAGCTCCTGGAGGAGTGTCTTTTTATACCTCCTCCAGAGTTTCAGGATTGGCCTCTCCCCCCTATGTCTGAGCTCTTGGAGTCGTCCCTCCCCCTCAGCAAGAGGCTTTGGAGTCGTCCCTCCCCCTCAGCAAGAGGCTTTGGAGTCGGCCCTCCCCCCTCAGCAAGAGGCTTTGGAGTCGTCCCTCCCCCCTCAGCAAGAGGCTTTGGAGTCGTCCCTCCCCCCTCAGCAAGAGGCTTTGGAGTCGTCCCTCCCCCCTCCGCCTGAGTGTTTCGAGTGGCCCCTCCCCCCTCCGCCTGAGTGTTTCGAGTGGCCCCTCCCCCCTCCGCCTGAGTGTTTCGAGTGGCCCCTCCCCCCTCCGCCTGAGTGTTTCGAGTGGCCCCTCCCCCTCCGCCTGAGTGTTTCGAGTGGCCCCTCCCCCTCCGCCTGAGTGTTTCGAGTGGCCCCTCCCCCTCCGCCTGAGTGTTTCGAGTGGCCCCTCCCCCTCCGCCTGAGTGTTTCGAGTGGCCCCTCCCCCTCCGCCTGAGTGTTTCGAGTGGCCCCTCCCCCTCCGCCTGAGTGTTTCGAGTGGCCCCTCCCCCCTCCGCCTGAGTGTTTCGAGTGGCCCCTCCCCCCTCCGCCTGAGTGTTTCGAGTGGCCCCTCCCCCCTCCGCCTGAGTGTTTCGAGTGGCCCCTGCCCCCTCCGCCTGAGCTCCCGGAGTTTCTCCTCCCCCCTCCGCCTGAGCTGCCGGTGTTTCTCCTCCCCCCTCCGCCTGAGCTGCCGGAATTTCTCCTCCCCCCTCCGCCTGAGGTCCAGGAGTGTCCCATTGTCCCTCCTGTCCTGGAGGTCCCTTCTCTCCTCCCTCTTCTGCCGGTCGCTCCCCTGCCGGTTCCTACTCCTCTAACTCCTCCTCTCCCTTTTTGTCCTCTGTCCCCGGAGGAGTGCCCCATGTCCCTTCCTTTCACTGTGTCCCCAGAGGAGTGTCCCCTGTCCCCAGAGGAGTGTCCTGTTTCTCCTCCGCTGTCACCACCTCCTCTTGCTCCTGATCCTCTTTGTATTCTGTCCCTGGACGAATGGTCCTTGTCCCTTTCTCCCCCTGCCGACAAGCCGCTGCAGGGGTGGGTAAGAACACTGGGGCTGCCTCCGTGGCTGGAGCCACCACTGGGGAGAACCCCAGCAGAGCCACCTCCTCGGCGGTTCCCCGCCCTCCCTCCCTTATTAGTGGGTTACTTTGCCTGGCCTGTCTGGAAGCCAGAGCCTTAGGAGGGGGGTACTGTCATGACTCCTAGTCCCAAGCAGGACATCTAGTGGGCTAGGAGGGGTGGAGCACGGTTATTTACCACTGGGTTTGTCTCACAGCTGATGGGTGTAATGTGTTAATGAGTTTGCCACAGCTGTGTGGGGTTTGGGTGATCATGTTTGCTACTTATGTCAATGGGTCTTGGGACACGGTGTGGATTATTGTGTATGTGTTCATGCCTCACGTCACACTGTTATATGTTTAGGTGAGTGTTGTTAAATAGGATTACTGTTGTTTTAAATGTACTTTATTAGCCGCTGTTTAGCGCACTTTCATTTAAACCAGTATAGTTGTTTTTCGCCGTTCTCGGTTTGTTTTACGTTGTGTTCTAAATAAACCTGACTGGAACGGACCTATATGCTCTGCCTGGCTTCCTCTGCACTACACCTCCAGTATACGTGACATAGAGTCCATGTTTCGGCGAGTCTGCGCTGTTTTGGTGGAACGTGGAGCACCAGCTGCATATTAGGTCATAATGTTTTGGCTCAATTAATATATCAAAAAGTAGTTCTTATGTTTTTGTATGAATGTTGATTTTTGTTATATTAATAAAATAATAATGTAAAACCGTTGTTGTACAGTAAAGCAGTGGGAGAGTTTATAATTATGTAAAGCTTTTTTGACTTGGTTATGCTGATCTGACAGAGTGAGATTTCAGCTGCACAAGCTGCCTAAGAGAGTATTTAGAGCGGGACTAGACTAAGAAAGTCTTGCTGACAAGGAGCATATCCCTGCTCCTAGTTATTCTGGCCAATTTGCATCATCCAGGGACGCTTTCTAGACATTTCTCAGGTAACTGCATAGTCTGAGATTGAATTCCACTGGTCAGCTTGGTGCTATCAAACAACTCCTTAGACGTCGCTGCCACCTGAGAGACAAATCTTTTTTCATTTTAGATTAGAAAGAGCAGTCTGCTTGTACCCCCTGCCATTAAAAACCCTGCCATAGCCCACGAGTCGCTTTAGGAGCAGTGATTATGTATGAGGAGGACAAATGTACATTTGAAAAGGAAGTATTTACAAATAGCAGTTTAGTTATGGTGGTTGATGTTTAGGGTCGAAGTAGCCAGTGTTTTGCATGGAGAGAACATTAAACTGCTTCCATTGTTTTTATACATTGGTAAGAAATGGAATATATCATATATCATCATATTGATCAGTCGGGTACTCTTTTGCTGAATATGATTTCCATTTATCTCTGCCAACAGTTAATGTGTCAAAGGTCGAAGAGTGTCATCAGTTCATTGGAAGGGTTCATCTCTTCGTTCAGACTCATTTCTGAGTAGTTCAGACAGCATGGCAGTACAGTGCGTTTATTACCCAGGGACTTGCTGACTGACCAAAGACTTTCCTGTACTGTATTAACATTTTGCTCAAATGTTGAAAAGGAATGAAATAACACAGAGGCAGTGTTTACTCTAACTGGTTATCTTGTTCCACTTTTTTCATGTTTCTTTTGATGCTGACAAACTCTTTAGTCCGTTTCGGTGACAATCATAAAACACAACACAATGCTACCACGACAATAATTAAAACTGCAGCCAGTCAACAACATAGCATTCACTACTATATGAAAAAGTGCTCTGTATGTTAACCTTTGCAAAGAACCCTAATTCTGAAATTAAATGAATTCACTTTTTGACCTCAATAAAAAGTACAGGTTTGGTGGAAGTCCAATAGAATTTCACTCAGTGGGACAGGTGTTATTGTCAAGTGCAGTATATTTTTGTATGGTACCACACACCAGTGTTTTTCGAAGTTGGTGTAATCAAATTAACTCGCTGTAATTGTGAAGGTGGTTGAGGACAATAGCTCCTCACCCAGTGTTTTATTTTAGTTGGCCCGCTATTCTTTAATTTTGTGAGGTTTCATTACGCACACCAGTTTTCCATTAAGAATTTGTAGGTTTCTTAAAGTTATCTAGTTTCCATGCAGCAAGGCTTTTCATTGTTTTATGTCAACAGTAGGTGAGCGTTTGTTGTATGTCGTTTGTGTAGTTGGTTTTTGATTAATCAATGCTACTTTTAGCGCACTTTTATTGAATTAAAGTTTGCATGTTTTTACCTTGAAATGAGATCCCGCTATGTGGCTCATTCTGCACTACACCTAAAGGATTGCGTGACAGTAATGGCTACCAAAGGAGCCTAAACCATTTGTTGAATACCTACACAAGTTACTCTGCCAAATTACTGTATTGTAAAGTACATTTTTATTAATTTGGTAACGTCAACAACACATTTTACTTGTGTAGAAGATGTGTAGAAGGAAAACAAGCCATTTAAATAATGTATTTTTTTTTACCTTAAGACAGCAGCATTACTCCATGGGTGTGTAGACTTTCCTAGGAACTATACAGTACATGGATATATTTCCGTTCATAAGCACACACACACACACACACACGTTGGTATTTCCGACAAAGTGGGGACCAGGATTTTTGTACTATTGACTCTAAATATTTTGCCTAATATGAACCTAACCCATTATTCAAAACCTATATTCAAAAACTCTAGCCGTACCCCTAATGAACTATGCTTAATGCCTAAACTCAACAGAGCCCAGTATACAGGACTTAACCTGGCATTTCTAGATGGGCTCTGATCACTGTGGGGTTTCTGTTTACCTTTCACATTTTGTATGCGCTGCCACCCTGCCTTGGCACTTAGCAGGCAGTCTGGAGGTGTGCCAGGCTGATGCTTTGACTGGCAGCCCTGATAGTGTCTGCTGCTGTAGCAAAAACACTGTGTTTCTGATGTCTCCAAATAGAAAACAAAAGTGATACAATGGTATTACAACTCCATGTCTCAAGTATTAAACAGTGTATAAGACAATGTATTAAACAGTGTATAAGACAATGTATTAAACAATGTATTAGACAGTGTATTAAACAGTGTATAAGACAATGTATTAAACAGCGTATAAGACAATGTATTAGACAGTGTATAAGACAATGTATTAAACAGTGTATAAGACAATGTATTAAACAGCGTATAAGACAATGTATTAAACAGTTTATAAGACAATGTATTAAACAGTGTATAAGACAATGTTTTAAACAGCGTATAAGACAATGTATTAAACAGTTTATAAGACAATGTATTAAACAGTGTATAAGACAATGTTTTAAACAGCGTATAAGACAATATATTAAACAGTGTATATGACAATGTATTAAACAGCGTATAAGACAATGTATTAAACAGCGTATAAGACAATGTATTAAACAGCGAATTAAACAATGTATTAGACAGTTTATAAGACAATGTATTTAACGGTGTATTACGTAATGTATTTAACAGTGTATAACATAATTTATTCAACAGTGTTTTGAACAATATATTTAACAGTGATTATATCAATATAGTACATTCTCAAGCGTCGACTGTTTAAAACATAGTTTTCTACATAGTACTACTACTGAACTAAGGAATAAAGAGTGGTTCAGGGAATCTGTCAATAGCAGTTCCTTTCTTTTGCTCTAACGAGGACTGATGGGTCCTTATTGGCTCTCAGAGCAGTGGGAGACTGTGATTCCTTTGGTTGTCAGGTTGGTAGGGAAGGTGTCCGCCAGTCCAGGTGTTAGTAGTTTCCAGGCCCGTCGGTGTCAGTCAGTCCAAGTGTTATTGGTTGCCCGGGTTACAGGGAGTGTTAGTTTCCAGGGTCTTGCACTGTGATCTACTGCGACCTAGTGTCAAAGAGAAGGAGATGCTGTTGGAGGTACGCCTCGTCTGCCAGGAGAATTTCCCTGAAAATGTTAACAGATTAGTGTGCCTTGGGACAGGGATATTTGGGCTCCACACGTCTGTAAATACTGACACTGTTGGCTGAACCTGGATACACTAGAGAACGCCACCGCATGACAGACACGGCTGTAAATACTGACACTGTTGGCTGAACCTGGATACACTAGAGAACGCCACCGCATGACAGACACGGCTGTAAATACTGACACTGTTGGCTGAACCTGGATACACTAGAGAACGCCACCGCATGACAGACACGGCTGTAAATACTGACACTGTTGGCTGAACCTGGATACACTAGAGAACGCCACCGCATGACAGACACGGCTGTAAATACTGACACTGTTGGCTGAACCTGGATACACTAGAGAACGCCACCGCATGACAGACACGTCTGTAAATACTGACACTGTTGGCTGAACCTGGATACACTAGAGAACGCCCCCGCATGACAGACACGTCTGTAAATACTGACACTGTTGGCTGAACCTGGATACACTAGAGAACGCCACCGCATGACAGACACGGCTGTAAATACTGACACTGTTGGCTGAACCTGGATACACTAGAGAACGCCACCGCATGACAGACACGTCTGTAAATACTGACACTGTTGGCTGAACCTGGATACACTAGAGAACGCCACCGCATGACAGACACGGCTGTAAATACTGACACTGTTGGCTGAACCTGGATACACTAGAGAACGCCACCGCATGACAGACACGGCTGTAAATACTGACACTGTTGGCTGAACCTGGATACACTAGAGAACGCCACCGCATGACAGACACGGCTGTAAATACTGACACTGTTGGCTGAACCTGGATACACTAGAGAACGCCACCGCATGACAGACACGGCTGTAAATACTGACACTGTTGGCTGAACCTGGATACACTAGAGAACGCCACCGCATGACAGACACGGGTGTAAATACTGACACTATTGGCTGAACCTGGATACACTAGAGAACGCCACCGCATGACAGACACGTCTGTAAATACTGACACTGTTGGCTGAACCTGGATACACTAGAGAACGCCACCGCATGACAGACACGGCTGTAAATACTGACACTGTTGGCTGAACCTGGATACACTAGAGAACGCCACCGCATGACAGACAGGGCTGTAAATACTGACACTGTTGGCTGAACCTGGATACACTAGAGAACGCCACCGCATGACAGACACGGCTGTAAATACTGACACTGTTGGCTGAACCTGGATACACTAGAGAACGCCACCGCATGACAGACACGGCTGTAAATACTGACACTGTTGGCTGAACCTGGATACACTAGAGAACGCCCCCGCATGACAGACACGTCTGTAAATACTGACACTGTTGGCTGAACCTGGATACACTAGAGAACGCCCCCGCATGACAGACACGTCTGTAAATACTGACACTGTTGGCTGAACCTGGATACACTAGAGAACGCCACCGCATGACAGACACGGCTGTAAATACTGACACTGTTGGCTGAACCTGGATACACTAGAGAACGCCACCGCATGACAGACACGGCTGTAAATACTGACACTGTTGGCTGAACCTGGATACACTAGAGAACGCCACCGCATGACAGACACGGCTGTAAATACTGACACTGTTGGCTGAACCTGGATACACTAGAGAACGCCACCGCATGACAGACACGGCTGTAAATACTGACACTGTTGGCTGAACCTGGATACACTAGAGAACGCCACCGCATGACAGACACGGCTGTAAATACTGACACTATTGGCTGAACCTGGATACACTAGAGAACGCCACCGCATGACAGACACGTCTGTAAATACTGACACTGTTGGCTGAACCTGGATACACTAGAGAACGCCACCGCATGACAGACACGGCTGTAAATACTGACACTGTTGGCTGAACCTGGATACACTAGAGAACGCCACCGCATGACAGACAGGGCTGTAAATACTGACACTGTTGGCTGAACCTGGATACACTAGAGAACGCCACCGCATGACAGACACGGCTGTAAATACTGACACTGTTGGCTGAACCTGGATACACTAGAGAACGCCACCGCATGACAGACACGGCTGTAAATACTGACACTGTTGGCTGAACCTGGATACACTAGAGAACGCCCCCGCATGACAGACACGTCTGTAAATACTGACACTGTTGGCTGAACCTGGATACACTAGAGAACGCCACCGCATGACAGACACGGCTGTAAATACTGACACTGTTGGCTGAACCTGGATACACTAGAGAACGCCACCGCATGACAGACACGGCTGTAAATACTGACACTGTTGGCTGAACCTGGATACACTAGAGAACGCCACCGCATGACAGACACGGCTGTAAATACTGACACTGTTGGCTGAACCTGGATACACTAGAGAACGCCACCGCATGACAGACACGGCTGTAAATACTGACACTGTTGGCTGAACCTGGATACACTAGAGAACGCCACCGCATGACAGACACGGCTGTAAATACTGACACTGTTGGCTGAACCTGGATACACTAGAGAACGCCACCGCATGACAGACACGGCTGTAAATACTGACACTGTTGGCTGAACCTGGATACACTAGAGAACGCCACCGCATGACAGACACGGCTGTAAATACTGACACTGTTGGCTGAACCTGGATACACTAGAGAACGCCACCGCATGACAGACACGGCTGTAAATACTGACACTGTTGGCTGAACCTGGATACACTAGAGAACGCCACCGCATGACAGACACGGCTGTAAATACTGACACTGTTGGCTGAACCTGGATACACTAGAGAACGCCACCGCATGACAGACACGGCTGTAAATACTGACACTGTTGGCTGAACCTGGATACACTAGAGAACGCCACCGCATGACAGACACGGCTGTAAATACTGACACTGTTGGCTGAACCTGGATACACTAGAGAACGCCACCGCATGACAGACACGGCTGTAAATACTGACACTGTTGGCTGAACCTGGATACACTAGAGAACGCCACCGCATGACAGACACGGCTGTAAATACTGACACTGTTGGCTGAACCTGGATACACTAGAGAACGCCACCGCATGACAGACACGGCTGTAAATACTGACACTGTTGGCTGAACCTGGATACACTAGAGAACGCCACCGCATGACAGACACGGCTGTAAATGACTGACACTGTTGGCTGAACCTGGATACACTAGAGAACGCCACCGCATGACAGACACGGCTGTAAATACTGACACTGTTGGCTGAACCTGGATACACTAGAGAACGCCACCGCATGACAGACACGGCTGTAAATACTGACACTGTTGGCTGAACCTGGATACACTAGAGAACGCCACCGCATGACAGACACACTGTTGGCTGAACCTGGAACACTAGAGAACGCCACCGCTGACACTGTGTGGCTGAACCTGGATACACTAGAGAACGCCACCGCATGACAGACACGGCTGTAAATACTGACACTGTGGATGGCTGAACCTGGATACACTAGAGAACGCCACCGCATGACAGACACGGCTGTAAATACTGACACTGTTGGCTGAACCTGGATACACTAGAGAACGCCACCGCATGACAGACACGGCTGTAAATACTGACACTGTTGGCTGAACCTGGATACACTAGAGAACGCCACCGCATGACAGACACGGCTGTAAATACTGACACTGTTGGCTGAACCTGGATACACTAGAGAACACATGACAGACACGGCTGTAAATACTGACACTGCTGAACCTGGATACACTAGAGAACGCCACCGCATGACAGACACGGCTGTAAATACTGACACTGTTGGCTGAACCTGGATACACTAGAGAACGCCACCGCATGACAGACACGGCTGTAAATACTGACACTGTTGGCTGAACCTGGATACACTAGAGAACGCCACCGCATGACAGACACGGCTGTAAATACTGACACTGTTGGCTGAACCTGGATACACTAGAGAACGCCACCGCATGACAGACACGGCTGTAAATACTGACACTGTTGGCTGAACCTGGATACACTAGAGAACGCCACCGCATGACAGACACGGCTGTAAATACTGACACTGTTGGCTGAACCTGGATACACTAGAGAACGCCACCGCATGACAGACACGGCTGACACTGTTGGCTGAACCTGGATGACTGACACTGTAAATACTGACACTGCTGAACCTGGATACACTAGAGAACGCCACCGCATGACAGACACTGTAAATACTGCTGTAACCTGGATACACTAGAGAACGCCACCGCATGACACTGTAAATACTGACACTGTGGCTGAACCTGGATACACTAGAGAACGCCACCGCATGACAGACACGGCTGTAAATACTGACACTGTTGGCTGAACCTGGATACACTAGAGAACGCCACCGCATGACAGACACGGGCTGTAAATACTGACACTGTTGGCTGAACCTGGATACACTAGAGAACGCCACCGCATGACAGACACGGCTGTAAATACTGACACTGTTGGCTGAACCTGGATACACTAGAGAACGCCACCGCATGACAGACACGGCTGTAAATACTGACACTGTTGGCTGAACCTGGATACACTAGAGAACGCCACCGCATGACAGACACGGCTGTAAATACTGACACTGTTGGCTGAACCTGGATACACTAGAGAACGCCACCGCATGACAGACACGGCTGTAAATACTGACACTGTTGGCTGAACCTGGATACACTAGAGAACGCCACCGCATGACAGACACGGCTGTAAATACTGACACTGTTGGCTGAACCTGGATACACTAGAGAACGCCACCGCATGACAGACACGGCTGTAAACTGTTGGCTGAACCTGGATACACTACTGACACTGTTGGCTGAACCTGGATACACTAGAGAACGCCACCGCATGACAGACACGGCTGCTGTAACCTGGATACACTGACACTGTTGGCTGAACCTGGATACACTAGAGAACGCCACCGCATGACAGACAGGGCTGTAAATACTGACACTGTTGGCTGAACCTGGATACACTAGAGAACGCCACCGCATGACAGACACGGCTGTAAATACTGACACTGTTGGCTGAACCTGGATACACTAGAGAACGCCACCGCATGACAGACACGGCTGTAAATACTGACACTGTTGGCTGAACCTGGATACACTAGAGAACGCCACCGCATGACAGACACGTCTGTAAATACTGACACTGTTGGCTGAACCTGGATACACTAGAGAACGCCACCGCATGACAGACACGGCTGTAAATACTGACACTGTTGGCTGAACCTGGATACACTAGAGAACGCCACCGCATGACAGACACGGCTGTAAATACTGACACTGTTGGCTGAACCTGGATACACTAGAGAACGCCACCGCATGACAGACACGGCTGTAAATACTGACACTGTTGGCTGAACCTGGATACACTAGAGAACGCCACCGCATGACAGACACGGCTGTAAATACTGACACTGTTGGCTGAACCTGGATACACTAGAGAACGCCACCGCATGACAGACACGGCTGTAAATACTGACACTGTTGGCTGAACCTGGATACACTAGAGAACGCCACCGCATGACAGACACGGCTGTAAATACTGACACTGTTGGCTGAACCTGGATACACTAGAGAACGCCACCGCATGACAGACCCGGCTGTAAATACTGACACTGTTGGCTGAACCTGGATACACTAGAGAACGCCACCGCATGACAGACACGGCTGTAAATACTGACACTGTTGGCTGAACCTGGATACACTAGAGAACGCCACCGCATGACAGACACGGCTGTAAATACTGACACTGTTGGCTGAACCTGGATACACTAGAGAACGCCACCGCATGACAGACACGGCTGTAAATACTGACACTGTTGGCTGAACCTGGATACACTAGAGAACGCCACCGCATGACAGACACGGGTGTAAATACTGACACTATTGGCTGAACCTGGATACACTAGAGAACGCCACCGCATGACAGACACGTCTGTAAATACTGACACTGTTGGCTGAACCTGGATACACTAGAGAACGCCACCGCATGACAGACACGGCTGTAAATACTGACACTGTTGGCTGAACCTGGATACACTAGAGAACGCCACCGCATGACAGACAGGGCTGTAAATACTGACACTGTTGGCTGAACCTGGATACACTAGAGAACGCCACCGCATGACAGACACGGCTGTAAATACTGACACTGTTGGCTGAACCTGGATACACTAGAGAACGCCACCGCATGACAGACACGGCTGTAAATACTGACACTGTTGGCTGAACCTGGATACACTAGAGAACGCCCCCGCATGACAGACACGTCTGTAAATACTGACACTGTTGGCTGAACCTGGATACACTAGAGAACGCCCCCGCATGACAGACACGTCTGTAAATACTGACACTGTTGGCTGAACCTGGATACACTAGAGACGCCACCGCAGAGAACGCCACCGCATGACAGACACGGCTGTAAATACTGACACTGTTGGCTGAACCTGGATACACTAGAGAACGCCACCGCATGACAGACACGGCTGTAAATACTGACACTGTTGGCTGAACCTGGATACACTAGAGAACGCCACCGCATGACAGACACGGCTGTAAATACTGACACTGTTGGCTGAACCTGGATACACTAGAGAACGCCACCGCATGACAGACACGGCTGTAAATACTGACACTGTTGGCTGAACCTGGATACACTAGAGAACGCCACCGCATGACAGACACGGCTGTAAATACTGACACTATTGGCTGAACCTGGATACACTAGAGAACGCCACCGCATGACAGACACGTCTGTAAATACTGACACTGTTGGCTGAAC
Source organism: Dallia pectoralis (assembly GCA_029465975.1). Classification (NCBI taxonomy): domain Eukaryota; kingdom Metazoa; phylum Chordata; class Actinopteri; order Esociformes; family Umbridae; genus Dallia; species Dallia pectoralis. The sequence goes on from CM055746.1 coordinate 7,618,658, forward strand.
CTGGATACACTAGAGAACGCCACCGCATGACAGACACGGCTGTAAATACTGACACTGTTGGCTGAACCTGGATACACTAGAGAACGCCACCGCATGACAGACAGGGCTGTAAATACTGACACTGTTGGCTGAACCTGGATACACTAGAGAACGCCACCGCATGACAGACACGGCTGTAAATACTGACACTGTTGGCTGAACCTGGATACACTAGAGAACGCCACCGCATGACAGACACGGCTGTAAATACTGACACTGTTGGCTGAACCTGGATACACTAGAGAACGCCCCCGCATGACAGACACGTCTGTAAATACTGACACTGTTGGCTGAACCTGGATACACTAGAGAACGCCCCCGCATGACAGACACGTCTGTAAATACTGACACTGTTGGCTGAACCTGGATACACTAGAGAACGCCACCGCATGACAGACACGGCTGTAAATACTGACACTGTTGGCTGAACCTGGATACACTAGAGAACGCCACCGCATGACAGACACGGCTGTAAATACTGACACTGTTGGCTGAACCTGGATACACTAGAGAACGCCACCGCATGACAGACCCGGCTGTAAATACTGACACTGTTGGCTGAACCTGGATACACTAGAGAACGCCACCGCATGACAGACCCGGCTGTAAATACTGACACTGTTGGCTGAACCTGGATACACTAGAGAACGCCACCGCATGACAGACACGGCTGTAAATACTGACACTGTTGGCTGAACCTGGATACACTAGAGAACGCCACCGCATGACAGACACGGCTGTAAATACTGACACTGTTGGCTGAACCTGGATACACTAGAGAACGCCACCGCATGACAGACACGGCTGTAAATACTGACACTGTTGGCTGAACCTGGATACACTAGAGAACGCCACCGCATGACAGACACGGCTGTAAATACTGACACTGTTGGCTGAACCTGGATACACTAGAGAACGCCACCGCATGACAGACACGGCTGTAAATACTGACACTGTTGGCTGAACCTGGATACACTAGAGAACGCCACCGCATGACAGACACGGCTGTAAATACTGACACTGTTGGCTGAACCTGGATACACTAGAGAACGCCACCGCATGACAGACACGGCTGTAAATACTGACACTGTTGGCTGAACCTGGATACACTAGAGAACGCCACCGCATGACAGACACGGCTGTAAATACTGACACTGTTGGCTGAACCTGGATACACTAGAGAACGCCACCGCATGACAGACACGGCTGTAAATACTGACACTGTTGGCTGAACCTGGATACACTAGAGAACGCCACCGCATGACAGACACGGCTGTAAATACTGACACTGTTGGCTGAACCTGGATACACTAGAGAACGCCACCGCATGACAGACACGGCTGTAAATACTGACACTGTTGGCTGAACCTGGATACACTAGAGAACGCCACCGCATGACAGACACGGCTGTAAATACTGACACTGTTGGCTGAACCTGGATACACTAGAGAACGCCACCGCATGACAGACACGGCTGTAAATACTGACACTGTTGGCTGAACCTGGATACACTAGAGAACGCCACCGCATGACAGACACGGCTGTAAATACTGACACTGTTGGCTGAACCTGGATACACTAGAGAACGCCACCGCATGACAGACACGGCTGTAAATACTGACACTGTTGGCTGAACCTGGATACACTAGAGAACGCCACCGCATGACAGACACGGCTGCCTTGTGTTTGCGGAGGCAGTGACCTCCCTGCAGCTTGTTAGGTGTTTTTGTTGGCCAACTGTCTTTTAGCTTCCCCTTTCCTAGAACCTGTCCCTTTTTTGAGAGACGAGTCAGGCTGACCGAGGTCCCAGAAGGACCTACATATGCATACAATGGATTCCCTGTCACCGCCTGAGATATGCATTGGTTACGCCCATGCACTCTCACAATAAAGAGTTACAAAGTCTCTCCAAATCGAAGACACTCACTCTGTACGCCGCTCCCTGGTGAGGCGCTGGTTTTTCTCCCTGGAAATGTTCTGTTAGATGTGTCTGCGGATGCTCCTCTACTCAAACCTTTTAGGCTTCAGATTCAGGGTTAATGGGATAGCTAGCTCTGAGATGTTGCTTATGCTCTCTTTTTCCAGGAATGTATATCGGTACTATAGTTGATGCTTTGTAGCCTTCTGTGTCTCCTATCTGCGTGGCCCTTGGTGCAGAGGGGACTCTTGCGTAAGAATGGCGGACTGCTCTGTTAAAGAAAACGCCAGAGACCTGTGTCTCTGTGGACCTTTTTGTCTCTCTTACTATTTTTTTCTGTTACTCTGTCACTCAAACACTTACTGTTTGTAATCTTAACCTAATCCTGAACCTAACCCCTAATGCCTAAACCTGAAAGTTACCCTAATTATAACACTATTCCTAATTATTCTTCCCAAAACCTAACCCTGGAAATCACATTTCCCTAGTGGGGATCTGCCAAAATACCTTGTAGGTACTTTCTTTGTGGGGACTTTAAGACAAGTAAGTGAGTAAATACATTAAAAGAGTTTCTTTAATGCCTGCTAAATTAGGTTTACTCACAGAAACACACAGGACATTTCATTTGTAGATCTGGTAGGTTGCCAAGTATAGACCCCTTGATACTGTTGTCATATCACTGTCAAGAATGAGTATTGGCAGTTTGTATTGTCAGTTGCTATCACAGTAAAAATGGATGTGCACCGAGCCGGAAAAGCCCTGGGTGTAATACAGACGTGTAATACAGACATGTAGGAGGATAGCATCAGACAATAGATAATGATAGAGCCAGAGGATCTGAGGGAACGCCCAGATACACAGCTCAAAAACACGTCAAACATGGATTCTGGCCATGTAGCTCGTTGAAAAAAGAAAGTTAAGCAATTTGAAAGTAACTCAACTGACAGCAGCCCAATCAGTGATTTCTTCAACAGGTTTAAGTGTGCTCTCCTTGGTTGTTGCAATAATCAAGCCTTCTAGTGATAAAAGATTATTAGTCTCTCGGTATCGGCCTGGCAGAGAAACAGACATAGTTTGTAAATGTTAAGATAAAAAACTGATTTGGGGCCTCAAAATGAATAAACGAAAGCAAAAAAATATCAGGCTGCTGCTCAACTAAAATTGAGATAATGTGCAGTGCAGTTTGTGTTTTTGAGTCTCTGCAACAGTAACAACAAATTCAGTTTTGTCTTTGTTTGGTGTAGATATTTTGTGCAATTCATGCATTTATGTTACATTTCATACATTCATTAAATATGCTTATCGGGACAATGGGCCATGTTGGGATACTGAAAATAAATAGCTGTTTATTATCAGTGTAGCCTTGAAAAGAAACACCATGCTTTCTAATGATGCTGCCAAGGTAACATACAAGAGATCCTAATGTTCTTTGAAGTATGGTTACCGAGAGCAACAAAGTATTAAGTCAGATAAGCCCGAGGCCAACCCAGTTTTGTAGTTTGTAGAGTTTTGTAGAATCAGTTTAAATCCCAAGGTCTTTCACTAATACTGTCTCTGTACTGTGGTGAACACATTACCAGGGGGTGATGATGGATTCCTATACTGATTTCCCTACGCGGCTGTTACATAATACAATGGACAGAACAATCACACTTCCCTGCTCTTATTGCTTATTCTAAAGTAAAATGACAAGTGTGGCTAAAGAAATTGCTTCATATAACTTTTCCCCCTGGCTGAATTAATTCCATTGTCTCACATCCTATATCTGTCTCTGCCCAAGATATGATGTTTTGCCACTAGGATATTACAGACCCTCTGATCAGCAATTCCTTACTTAAAAACAACTAGGATGCAGAGATACAGGGGTGGAGAGAATAGGGATGTAGACAGAGCGTGAAAAAGTCAGAGAGAGCGAGACATAGGGTGGTCGTAAGAACGACAGAGAGAGAGGAGGACAAAAGAGAGGAGAGAAGACAGGGAGGGAGGTAAAGAGAGAGACAGTGATTCAGGAAGCTGCTGAGTCAGGCTGTTCTGGGTGTGTGTGGCCCATGTGCCTACCAGCCATTCACTCCACCACCAACCTCCATTGTGAAGCAAGAGGGTAGTTTATGTATTGATTTAGCAGGCTACGCTCCCACATTTCTTTTTACATAAATGATAGCTCAATTGACTTGATGCATGGAGCTAGGGCCGGGTTCTGTCCTCCATCAGTAGTCAGTGCACAGAGAACACTTCCCCGTCCACACTAATATGCTGCGCTGAATCAGACAACAGATACAGATGTTAAAGCCGATGTGCTGAAGCCGAGAGGGACAGCATTTCTGTTTGATTATATCAGCTTGAATTATGAATGATTTTCGATGAGGCCCAGTGCTACTTATCGCTTGACATTTTTCTCCCTGTATTTTTTTCTTTCACACCCTATCTCTGATGAAAAAAAGATCAAACATTTTTTTGGATGTACTGTTCTAAGGCTCTCAAGCACAACGATCTTCAAAGCCTTTTCAAACCTGATACTAAATTAAGTCATGCATCTTGAATGTTTAAGTTTTGATCCTCCAGGAGTAGTGGTCAATAGAGTCCAAATTGCCCTATATTAGGTAGAGGAGACAACCATTTTCTTTTAGATCAGCTCTGGAAGTCTCCATTGTCAGGCATTTGTAAAACTCTAAGTATTTGATTTGATGGACGCATTTCCATAATGCACGCAGGCTACATTGTTATTAGGAACGACTTAAGACAGCAAATCATGACTCTTGACATTTATTGTTCACTAATAAAATTCTTATTCTTTTAAATTAAATCTTATGTTGTACTTTGACAAAAAGCTCAGTAAATCCACTACCAATTCACTCACTCACTTCAGTGTAGCTACTAGCTACCAATAGTGAAGTGCAATGGCTATAGTCTGTAACTAATGAACTACTGTATGAGATGAATCTATACCGTCATCTATGTTGAAACACATTTCAGATGGTTATTATGGACGGTGTATTGTTTATCATTAAAACTGGTTTACGATGGTATTTCATAGCACCAAGTCCATGGTGGTAGCTGATGAGTGTCTTGAAAGATTGGCCAGCATCGACTGGCGTCTACATGGTATAACACTTAGACGGGCTACATGGTATAACAGTGACCTGGCCTACATGGTATAACACATAGATGGGCTACATGGTATAACAGTGACCTGGCCTACATGGTATAACACATAGATGGGCTACATGGTATAACACATATATGGGCTACATGGTATAACACATATATGGGCTACATGGTATAACACATAGATGGGCTACATGGTATAACACATATATGGGCTACATGGTATAACACATAGATGGGCTACATGGTATAACAGTGACCTGGCCTACATGGTATAACACATAGATGGGCTACATGGTATAACAGTGACCTGGCCTACATGGTATAACACATAGATGGGCTACATGGTATAACACATATATGGGCTACATGGTATAACACATAGATGGGCTACATGGTATAACACATAGATGGGCTACATGGTATAACACTTAGATGGGCTACATGGTATAACACATATATGGGCTACATGGTATAACACATAGATGGGCTACATGGTATAACACATATATGGGCTACATGGTATAACACATAGATGGGCTACATGGTATAACACTTAGATGGGCTACATGGTATAACACATAGATGGGCTACATGGTATAACACATAGATGGGCTACATGGTATAACACTTAGATGGGCTACATGGTATAACACATATATGGGCTACATGGTATAACACATATATGGGCTACATGGTATAACACATAGATGGGCTACATGGTATAACACATAGATGGGCTACATGGTATAACACTTAGATGGGCTACATGGTATAACACATATATGGGCTACATGGTATAACACTTAGATGGGCTACATGGTATAACACATATATGGGCTACATGGTATAACACATATATGGGCTACATGGTATAACACATATATGGGCTACATGGTATAACACATAGATGGGCTACATGGTATAACACTTAGATGGGCTACATGGTATAATTAATGAACGAGGCCTCATTGCAAAGAAATTGAAATTAAACACAAAAAGTTCAGTGAGAATAAAAATGTAATATTTTATAGAAGCATTGAGGGACAACAAACACGGATGCTGGTCCTAATATCCATGCCAACAAACATTAAAACAAGTTTTTAGCACAGCTCTAGACCAAACTGCTTATGTAAGTTGTTATGGATAATAATTTCTGAACAAAATGTACAAACTGACCATTCTAAACAGTTACACACCCATCTCAGCCATAACAACGATAACAACCAGTCGCGTTGTAAACACACCGCATGATGTCTTCAGCCAATCAGAGTGTGAGTGGGGGCCTATCTGCTTGACTCAGACCAGGAGCTGTGCCATGATCCATATAACATCACCCGAGGAGAGGCAGACCCAGCAGAGCCAAACAAATGCTCACATAGTCAACACAGTGAATGAAAAGCACCTGCAGCGTCCTCGGCAGAGGGAATTTGCTACATGAACACTCAGAAGATTCTCTCTTTATTACACACTCACGCACGCACGCACGCACACACGCACGCACACACACACACACACACACACACACACACACACACACACACACACACACACACACACACACACACACACACACACACACACACACACACACACACACACACACACACACACACACACACACACACCATTAAAACAGATGTTATGTTGAATCCAGGCTGATGCAACACTGTTTCAAACCTAGCAATTCTGTTAATGTACCTCTGTGCCCACCGTCCCATCTTGAAACGTGAAAGAATAAATGTTTCTCAATCTCACAGGCACTCTAGTTTGATATTAGAAGGTTCCGTTTTTATTGACGCCAAAGTCATCCTTGTATTTTTTTACAGCGAGAAAATTGGTTTTTACTGTCCTTGACTAATAGAAAGGGTTTTAAAATATATTTTTGATGATAGGGTTAGATTAGGTTGCCATTGAACATGTTGTTGACTTCTACAAATTGATGATGGTATCTGCAGTAGTTGTTGTTGATGGCCTAGGCTGGCTTGTGTAGTAAGATTTTCAGTTCTCAGCTTACTGTACACTACTGTGTTCATGAATTATGAAAAGTGCACCAGGGACCAGTCATGAGCCAGGTCATACATAAATGCAGTAGTTGCCTGGCTGTGTGAATTTGAGTATGCATAGCATACGGTACAGTCAAGGACAACCTCACCCAACCACATTTCTCCAAACCCTCTCCATACTAGGCTGTAAACTCCACCATGCGTTCTGACAGGGTGACAGTATTCTTAGAGTTTCTCCATCCAGTTTTGTAGAGTATTGTTCCCACTCCCACTGAGAAAAGCTGTTTGATGCATTTCTGTTTTACCTCGGAACCCAGAACACCCTGGGCACTCCTCTGGTAGAATTTGTCATCATTACTTCTGTGTTTAGATAATATGTGGTTATTATTCCAAAGTTCTGTTTCTCTGAGATGTTTTAGAGCAAGGCTGACAAATCCTGGTCCCGGTACTATCATGTAGGTGCTATCCAACCCCGGTTGTGATTTATCTGACTTATCTTTACATTCAGACTATTATTAGAATCTAGAGTTTTAGGGAAAACCTACAGAAAACCTATAGCGCAAATAAAAGGGAAAGGAATGTAATGTCAGCTTCTCACAGACAAGTACAGATAGCATCAAACAATTCCACACAAAGACATGACCACTGCACAGGGAACCTATATACTCATACGAATGAAGGAATGGACACCAGGTGTGCGTAATGATGAGACAAGACAAATATGTGACAGGAACGGTGGCACTAGAAGACTGGTGAGGACGAACGCCAAAGCCTGCACGCAGATGACGGTAGAGTAGCTTTGGAGGGATCTGTGACAGTGTTTGATATATTGTGTATGATATATTGTGTATGATATAGCAGTATATGATATAGCAGTATAGGATATAGCAGTATATGATATAGCAGTATATGATATAGCAGTATAGGATATAGCAGTGTATAATATAGCAGTATATGATATATTGTTTCTGATATAGCAGTGTATAATATAGCAGTATATGATATAGCAGTATATGATATATTGTTTATGATTATGATGATAGCTTGTAAGCCGAAATCACTGCAGATGGCAAACACAGTTTGCATTGCATTTGCACGCTGTCTCCTTTCCTTCCTCTGTATGTGAACAACTTCTCCAAGTGCGGCCATGGGCACTTGTCATCCGGTATTTATTCGGAATTGTCAATGACTTCAGCGTCTCAAATCTCCATGTCCATAACACTCAAATTCACCTTCACAGGTGAAGGACGTGCAAGGACGAATAGCTCTCCCGAAACAGGACTTTTTTCCCGGTCCAAATACAAGGGTTTTTATTAGGGATGCACCAAAATGGAAATTCTTGGCCGAAACCGAAAACCGAAAAAGAGGAAACCAAGACCGAAAACCGAAACACCGAAATAAATTATGCCAATTATTAGTACCATTGCATTTATGGATATGAGGCACCAAGGGCGTAGGTTTGGTCTCAGCTTCGGTGGAGACATCTCTCTCCCCCCCCCTCCGGCAAGTGAACTTTTACTGAGAATAATGTGATTATTTTTGCGTTTAGTTGAGGCAATAGCCTGTTGCTTTTATACTACTCTAAAGTTTAACTAGCATAGGCCTATCCATGTGCAGACAAGAATCATTATGTAGTACCTGGCGTTCAACTTTTAGATGGTAATGCTGTTTGTCAGATTCAATATATTGTAGCGACCCTGGTGGTGCCACTACTCCGCCCCTACTAATGGGATATCCCAAATAGGCCACATTACATAAGCAAAATATACACAGGAAACATTTCCACTGTTTATTGTGACTGCAAGATTCTAACATATGGGGTATGTATTAACAGAAAGCACTGGTTTACGGTTGTCTTCAGTCACTCTCCTGTGTACTTATAGCGTGTCAGATAACTCCCCTCCCCTAGGTTTTTTAGCCAATCAAATTACGGCGTTTCTAGTACCGTCCTCCTGGCGCTGCGGTCGGAATTGACCCAAATCGCTTCACAAACTCATAACGGAGTTCGCTAAAATATTGGTGGGGACAATTTAGTCATGTTAAAATGTTGGTGGGGACATGTCCCCAGCGTCCCCCCCTAAACCTACGCCCATGTGAGGCACTTTCTTGCAGGATTTCACTGAACATACCAGACAACGAGGGTGCATGCCCCTCATCTAGTGCAGAGAGACGAGTCTTTTTTCTGCGCTCTGATCTCCGTGCGCTGCTGCTCCGTGCCCTACTGCTCCGTGCGCTATTGCTCCGTCTCCACGCGGGTTCTCCGCATCCATCGCCTCCTGGATCATTTCTCGTGCGCGCTGCTTTATTTCTGCATCCAAGTAATGGTCTTTATAACGCGGATCAAGTACAGTCGCGATGAAGTGCAGAGGATCCGAATAGATCACAACATATTTCGGCCGTATTGTTTCGGTGATAAAAGTATTTCGGCCGAAAACCGAAAATGCCCTTTTGGGCCATTTTCGGCCGAAAATTTTCGGTGGCCGAATATTCGGTGCATCCCTAGTTTTTATTGGCCCGCCCACGATCAGTTATTTCTATTGGACACCCAAATGCTGGTCAAAGATTTGAATATTAATTTAATTCAAATTGTACAAGTACTTAGTAACAACTGTGATTTTTAAAGTAGCGAAAGTACATTACTTAACTAATTTGCACATAAGTACAAGGAAAATTACAGACTTAAAAATATACTCATAAAAGTACAAGTACAAGAAAAACAACTTAATTACAGTAACGTAAGTAGTAATTCGTTACTTCCACGTCTGGTGCAGACATGAGCGACAACTACATTTAACAGAAACGGTTATATGCAACTGGATTGAAATGAAATCGGTCTGCAAGAGAAACACTCACCAATATTAACGACGTGACTTACAACAATGGTTCACAAGGCTAGGGAGCAGGGCAGAGACACTTCTACGCGTACTGATGACTGATTGGAATCTGGTGTGAATGATTGACAAGACAACGAAATGAGTCTGGGGCTGCGTTCATGATAGAAAGGGAACCGGGAAACACGGGGTGAAGACGTGAGTTCGCCACCTCACCGTGACAGACTCCCCCAACTTCACGCCAACACGCCATTCCAAATGACTCCCATGTATTTATCTTCAGCCGCACATGCTCCTCTTTGTTGTCTGTTCAGCGCCCTCAAACTAAATAGGAAAACAAATTCTGTTCATTTGTTATCAGGAGAATTTGAGGAGAAACAAAATTAAGTACCGTTTGTGTTACAGTTCCGTAAGACCTCCATTGAAGAAAAAGAAGAAAAGGAAAGACCATGGCCTGTGGTCCCACTTTTCCCTTTCCTTGACAGTCCCCGACGGAACAAATAAGGCATTTTCAGAGACTTTGGTCCCCTTAGACTGCGATGTCATCATTAACACTGCTCTGTAAAGGCTTCCTTACAGTTCAAACCATCCATTTGATCCTCGATTGGATCTGACTGCCATTGTGATTTATTATTAACCACAATCCAATGGAATGGGTGCAGGAAGGAAACAAGCTAGGAAGAATAAGGTGGGGTAGCTAGGAGAGGAGGGGGTGGGAAGACAGACACGGTTATTTTATCTGCTGTACCTGACCCTGTGTCTGCCACCCCCCGGAGATATTCACATCAATTTAATTGAGACTGGGGAAAAGGGATTCAGGGGGAGAAGGAGGTTTTGTCTGGTAGAGGATGTCGTCTGCTAATAGGGTCTAAGCCCCAGGGTAGAGTATCACTCCTCCTTTAGAAAGGAGGCTTCATGTGTTCTGGGAGGGGGAGAGGAGAAAAGAGATAGTGAAGAGAATATTGCAGAACGAGGAGGGGAGACAGATCAGGAGGAGGAGATAATGAGGCTCAGATGGAAAGGGAGGAGAGATATGGAGATGGAGGAAGATGAGGAAGAGTAGGAGAAAAGAGAGTGTCACGATTCCTATTTCACTAAGGACATCTAGTGGGCTAGGAAGGTATTGGTGCGCTTGTATAACTTTGAGGTTCGCACCTGAATCAAATGTGGGTGATTAGAATGGGCACAGCTGGTTTAGATTCGGTGTATATTGTGATTATGTTGGTTATAAAAGTCACTGGGTCTTTGTGCACGGTGTGGGATATTTTCTTAATGTCATGTTACTTTCTGGAATATAATGGTGAGTGTAATTACATGTTGCTGTTGTTTTAAATATATAGTAAGTTGCTACATCGTGCAATTTCATTTAAAACCAATATACATGTTTGTAAGGACACTTTTCATTACTCTTCATCAATTAGATGGAATATTAGATGACCTGAGAAAAGTTATTATCGTTTGAGCTTGTAGAGTCTTTAACCTGATTGAATATACTGCAGGAAGTGCTTCCCGTTTTTAAGAAGAGGCTGAGGAATATTTATATTCAGGAATATTTATTTATAAGAACAAATATTATTGTAAATGAAAAGCTGAAGTTAACCAAGCCATCCTCTTCACCAACATCTTGACTAATGCATAAAGACAGCCTGTAGACCCATGTTGGTCCTAACCGTGTTGGTCCCGACCGTGTTGGTCCCGACTGTTTTGGTCCCGACCGCGTTGGTCCCGACCGCGTTGGTCCCGACCATGTTGGTCCTGACCGCGTTGGTCCTGACCAATTCCAAAGGACTCCTAGTGGGTTCATTATGGCTCATAGTGGGTCACCAGAGCTTGACAGGAAGACATCTGCCCGGGGCTGAGGCCAATGTCGAGCCAGGAATACTGCAACTACTAGAAAGAGGAAGAGGCTCAGCTCCGGAGTTCGTTCCTCTGGCTGTGTGGGGCAGTACTGAAGTGGGCCTCTATCCTCTTTAGTCAGTGAGTTTGGCCCCCTGCTGTTGTATCCTGTTAAGCTCTTTATATGAGAGAGGATATCTGAGAGGATATAATAACATGTTATGGTGGGCTCTGAGTGACACACAAAGGCAATGTTAAATAGGCAGTTAAAGGCTGGGAAGTTAGAGCTCTCTGTTCGGGTCAGCTCTCTGGTTGGGTCATCTCTCTGGTTGGGTCAGCTCTCTGGTTGGGTCAGCTCTCTGGTTGAGTCAGCTCTCTGGTCGGGTCAGCTCTCTGGTTGGGTCAGCTTTCAGGGTTCAGCTCTTTGGTCGGGTCAGCTCACCGGTCGGGTCAGCTCTCTGGTTGGGTCAGCTCTCTGGTTGGATCATCTCTCTGGTTGGGTCATCTCTCTGGTTGGGTCATCTCTCTGGTTGGGTCATCTCTCTGGTTGGGTCATCTCTCTGGTTGGGTCAGCTCTCTGGTTGGGTCATCTCTCTGGTTGGGTTCATCTCTCTGGTTGGGTCATCTCTCTGGTTGGGTCATCTCTCTGGTTGGGTCAGCTCTCTGGTTGGGTCATCTCTCTGGTTGGGTTCAGCTCTCTGGTTGGGTAATCTCTCTGGTTGGGTCATCTCTCTGGTTGGGTCATCTCTCTGGTTGGGTTCAGCTCTCTGGGTTCAGCTCTCTGTGTTCAACCTGATTTTTGGTCCCCTCTACTAGAGTTTGCATTGGTACTATTGTGACAAGTACAGAATGTGGTGATTTGAAAAAAAAACTGTACAAATCTGAGCCCACATGTTACACAGCTAGTCTGACATTACACTAAAACAGCTGACTGTGCTTTTCTCTGGTTTGTAAATATTTCACCACAACATAATTGCTTCAAACACCATGTTTTTGTGAAATATAATGAGTACATTGAAGTCATATACACAACATAATTAAATCCTCCCAATTTTGTCGCAACCAGTTCCTCCCAATTTAGTCACAACCAGTTAGAGAGCTTTGTCCATGCATAATTCAAGTCAAGAAAACAAAGATTATTTCTGTGCTTATTAGATTCAGGTGGATATGAATTTATAGTGATGTGTTAGCTTGGTATATTTTATCATCTTCATGTACAGCTTTATCAAGGAAAACATTGGACAAGGTAAAAGTATTTAAAGCTTCCGGTTTCTGGATATTTCTTCTCTTCGGTTTTGCATTAATCTTTTGCATTAATCTTCTTCAATGCATTTTTTTGTGTGGGAATACTGGTATATATTAAACTGTAATAACTGTAAAGATAACATGCTATGATATGGTGCAGACCATATTTACAAAATCATCAACATTTAACAGAGATATCCATGGAATCCATTTAGCGTTTTTGGGCGATTGTGTAATGATTAGAGATGACACATTTTCCTTTTGTATTTAATGTTTTAAATGCATTATTGCATTTTTCCAAATTAAATGTAAAAATACAGACTTTTCTTATTATCATTTCATTGGTGTATTCCTATGACAGGTCAATTATTGTCTTCCCCAGAATGTGAGGTTTTGTTCCTCCTAAGAGGGAAGATTATGGGAAACTCCACTGTTTTCTTCTCTATTGGAACCCAACACCTACTGTTAAACTAGGCCGGGAAACTCAATTCATAGATTAGCATTGCAATCAGCACTCGCCATCGGCATGTTATTGAATAGCCTAATAACACTGGAACAAGATCTGAGGGAAGGTGTACACAGCATATAAAATGAATAACAGATGACCTTTCATTAACGTCAGCAACTGTCCTATGTTATTATATGTTGACTTCATTAGTCTTGATCAAATGAGGAAAAGTAAAATTGCATTAACCCATTTCCTGTGGTAAATCTTTCCGAATTTGTATTTTCTCCTGTGCCTGGCTGTCCTGTTTTAAGGGATTTTCAAACCCCCATGTCCTCTTCATAAGTGCATTCTGAATGTCACGTCCGATCTGCAGTCTGGCTGTCCTCAACATATAAATGGACACTCCATCCACTTGTCAGGTTATTCATCAACTCCCCCCTTATCCGTCATCTCCTCTCCTTCTTCTGTATTCTCTCGGCGTGGGTCCTTGCTGCTGGGGGACTGTCTGACATGGCACACATAGTTGCACGTAATCCTTTGTCTCTGCAGGCGACTGCCCCCCATTAAAGATCAATAAGGAGATGGGTGATTTATGCAACACATTAATTTACAGGACGGGCATTCTTTGTGTGACTGTATTTGGTTGTGTCATAATAATTTGGAGAATGAGTGAGTTACACATATAGAGTACAGGCAAGGAAGAGAAAAAGAGACAAGCAAGTGAGAAAGGTACTAACGGAGAAAGAGACATGCAAGGAAGAGAGAGACAAGCAAGAGAGAAAGGGACTAATGGTGATCGAGAGAGACAAGCAAGAGAGAAAGGGACTAATGATGATCGAGAGATACAAGCAAGAGAGAAAGGGACTAATGATGATCGAGAGAGACAAGCAAGAGAGAAAGGGACTAATGATGATCGAGAGAGACAAGCAAGAGAGAAAGGGACTAATGATGATCGAGAGAGACAAGCAAGAGAGAAAGGGATTAATGGTGATCGAGAGAGACAAGCAAGAGAGAAAGGGACTAATGGTGATCGAGAGAGACAAGCAAGAGAGAAAGGGACTAATGATGATCGAGAGAGACAAGCAAGAGAGAAAGGGACTAATGATGATCGAGAGAGACAAGCAAGAGAGAAAGGGACTAATGGTGATCGAGAGAGACAAGCAAGAGAGAAAGGGACTAATGTTGATCGAGAGAGACAAGCAAGAGAGAAAGGGACTAATGGTGATCGAGAGAGACAAGCAAGAGAGAAAGGGACTAATGGTGATCGAGAGAGACAAGCAAGAGAGAAAGGGACTAATGATGATCGAGAGAGACAAGCAAGAGAGAAAGGGACTAATGGTGATCGAGAGAGACAAGCAAGAGAGAAAGGGACTAATGATGATCGAGAGAGACAAGCAAGAGAGAAAGGGACTAATGATGATCGAGAGAGACAAGCAAGAGAGAAAGGGACTAATGGTGATCGAGAGAGACAAGCAAGAGAGAACGGGACTAATGGTGATCGAGAGAGACAAGCAAGAGAGAAAGGGACTAATGATGATCGAGAGAGACAAGCAAGAGAGAACGGGACTAACGGAGACATTCTGTTTTGGCTCAGTCATAAAACCCGTTGCTCTTGTTTGTTACAAAACAAAAAATAGGACAAACATTATCATTTAACTTTTAAAAAGATCTGTTCAATTTCACATCCACCTAAAAGAAAGTAAAATACTCTCCTCTACAGAAAAATTTCTCTGTTAACTCTGTTAACAAACACAAGCAGAACTCCCTGTGCTCCAAGACAACGATACATTATTAGAGAAAAAAATATAGAAAATATGGTCACACTGAAAAGAATCAACCAAAATGGAGCAAATTGTAGTGCTACCTCACTCTAAACAGAGACAGTGGTAAACTACACTGTGGTAAACTACACAGACCCAGAATTAGGATAAAGGTAAACAATGCACAGACTTTTTGACTTTTTTTCACCCTCATGTTTTTGTGTGTATTATTATTTTTAAATGTGTTATTTTGTACATGTTTTGGCGACGTACAGACGTTTTTGTCATGTAAATGAACTGTCTTTAAATTGGATTGATTTGGGGAAAGAGAAGAGCGATGTGTGTGTCAGCCAGCCACATGTGTGTGTCAGCCACATGCGCTCCATCTGTGGAAGAGTGTCTATGTGCGTTATTCTTTGTGTGATGCAATGCGATGCAAAGTTGTGTATTTGGATATGTGTGTGTGTGTGTGTGCCTGTGAGTGTGTATGCATTTGTATCAGACGGAACTAATGCGCTCAGAGCGACAAAACATTATTGTACATCCATGGCTTAGCAGACACAGAGGGATGACAAAGCTGACACTTGCGGTGATTGCTGGCTACGCTGTTATGTCGCCGAGTTCTGATGAGTGGAGGGTCTGAGCTGAGGGGCTAATTTAAAGGAAGACAGGAAGAGGAAGGACAGGAAGAGGAAACTGCAAAGCATAGCTGCTAGCTTTTAGTCTGTTTTTTTCTTTCGGTATCTCTGTTAAATTATGGGAATTCATCGCCTCAGTTAAGTCAAATAACAAACTCCTCATGTCTATCATGCAGCAAATACTCAGTATGTTTGCTAAGTAATGTAACACTGTTCTCACGTCTGTTACAATTAACATCTGAAATCTGCTCACAGTTTGATGAATTTCGGCATCATTTAAATGCACCTTAAACGACCTCTCCCTTCTACTTGCATAAGATTTACTTTCGCTTTTTTGTTCAAGCAGCGTCGAAAAGTAAACATTTATTTTGAGATTGTAAGGAAGGGATTTTGATTGCATAATTTCTTTCATAATTCTGTGCTTGTTATTTCTTCCACTTGAACAGACCTTTGGTGTAGAACTGTGTAGAATTTCAACATCCAGGAAATGACTGTGGGCTATTGCTCACTCCCATTTGCTCCGGCAATAAGCTAAACAGCGCCTTTGCTCAACTGCAAGTCACCACGCTCTTTTAAGAACAAAATTTGATCATGAAAATGCAATCCATCAGACCTCTCATCAAGGCGGGTCTTCAGTTAAGATGTAACTTCCTGCCCTACCACCATGACATACCACCATGACCTACCACCATGACCTACCAACAAGACTTACCACCTTGACCTACCACCATGATCTACCGTCATGACCTATCGACATGACCCACCAACATGACCCGCCAACATGACCTACCACTATGACTTACCACCATGACATACCACCATGACCTACCACCGTGATCTACCACCATGACCTACCACCATGACCTACCACCATGACCTGCCTCCATGCCCTCCTGCAGCATTTTTGCTTTGCACTTCCCAAACCACCAAATATGCTCTCAATTGCACTGTATTAAAGATGACATGGTTTTTATTAGTCTTGAGTGTGTAATACTTGACTTCCTCAGTTCAATTGAAAAGTGTAACAGATGGAGCCTCAACTTGAATGTTACTATTCAAGGCCCTCTGTCCATTTAAGGCAGTTCCGCAAAAACACTGAAACTGTGATGCTCTCTGATACAGGCCTCAGGTGGAATGTTCCATTGGTTTAGTAGGAAACCAATAAAGGCTTATTTTGACTGAAGCCCAGTTATGATTGTGTGTGTGTGTGTTTTCGGTCTATCTGTGTGCATGTTTTCAGTCTATACTTCACATCTGCTGATGATGCTGAACAGATATAGTGATAATGATGTCCTAATATGACACATCCTAGGGCACGGTCTATTCCATCTTTTCATCATTGCCACCAGAACATTGACGGACATAATGGCGGGTTTTACAATTTCACTCCCATTCTATTTTCAAATGGATTTTCCATATCTTCATCTAGTTATGCTGTTTATTGCTGTGTATATTTTCACAGATATTATTGCACTCTATTTAGGACGCATTTCTGAAAGTACTAGTGCTGCCCAATGTTCAACTAAATTAACTCTGGCACTAACCTAAGCATGGCCTGGTAGGACACAACACAGCAGAGGAAAAGAACCCTGTTTCTTTTTCTGGTCTGTGAGTAAACATTGGGATGCTAATGAGTTCATTATGACATATCATCAATAACAGAACACACCAGATACATGCTTTTCATATAAATATAGGTTCTGTTTTATAGACCAGCATGCATTGCAATTTCATTAGCGTAACAAGTTACACGTGTAAGTGTTGGGAATAGATCTATTACTGCATCCAAGTTAATTATGTCAACGGTAAAAGACGAAAACAGAATCACTAACAGCCTGTTCTTCAGCTAGTGACACAATTGTTTCTGTTACCAGGAGGACATGAGAGGCAGTTAAATGCCTGATTCGTTTAACAGACAGAGCATGTATAATATCACATTAAAGATAAATAGGGACGAGGCAATTGTCAAAATACAAGTATGCATGTTGTTAATGTAAGTACTGTATGTGCCCTAATAGCTTGTTCATAGGATGTTCATAGGATGGTAGAGTGGTGGAGGATATAGAATGGTAGAGTGGTGGAGGATATAGGATGGTAGAGTGGTGGAGGATATAGGATGGTAGAGTGGTGGATGATATAGGATGGTAGAGTGGTGGAGGATATAGGATGTTACTGTAGTGGAGGATATAGGATGGTAGAGTGGTGGATGATATAGGATGGTAGAGTGGTGGAGGATATAGAATGGTAGAGTGGTGGAGGATATAGGATGGTAGAGTGGTGGAGGATATAGGATGGTTGAGTGGTGGAGGATATAGGATGGTAGAGTGGTGGAGGATATAGGATGGTAGAGTGGTGGAGGATATAGGATGGTAGAGTGGTGGAGGATATAGGATGGTAGAGTGGTGGATGATATAGGATGGTAGAGTGGTGGAGGATATAGGATGTTACTGTAGTGGAGGATATAGGATGGTAGAGTGGTGGATGATATAGGATGGTAGAGTGGTGGAGGATATAGGATGGTAGAGTGGTGGATGATATAGGATGGTAGAGTGGTGGAGGATATAGGATGGTAGAGTGGTGGAGGATATAGAATGGTAGAGTGGTGGAGGATATAGGATGGTAGAGTGGTGGAGGATATAGGATGGTAGA
>CM055746.1:7644632-7699177 GCA_029465975.1 Dallia pectoralis
TGGCTGTGAGAGGAGGATCTGTACACTGGCTGGATACATGCAGATGGCTTCAGGTGAGGAGCACACAAACACGGCAAAAACAACACACCCTCCTTCCAAGACGGAAGATGTCTAATCAATGGCTGACGTACAAGGTCAACAGCAATGAATGAGTCTCTGGGCTTTTATTTCTCACATTTGTCTGCTTCTGCATTCCGCTGAGCTGGGTTGGCTCTCCGTCGTTATTTACCCACGAGAGACAATTCAGTCAGCAGATACTATACAGTACACAGATATAGCTGACGATCATCTGAAGTGAAGTGGAGCTCACTTTGTTGCCACAGCACATCACTCTCACACAAAAAACGACCGAAACTGCTGCTCTTCAGGCCTTCAGAGAGGCCGTTGCTAGGTTACGGGCTGCGGCGCCGCGGCGGAGTGAAGTGTTGAGCTGGCGTAGTGATACGAGGAGGGCACCGGGGAGATTTAGAGGCGGCCGTAAAAACACAATTACAGCCTCTTAACACAGGTCATTGGTTCGGCGGGACGCGCGGCTTATCGGGGCCCTGCTTTAATTCAAACGGGGAAGTGGCCCCATAAACTAAAGAGCGAGTGTTGCTGACGATGTGACGCTTTGGGTTTAATGTGATGTATACAAACGACACCAGCCCAAGATGCAGATGACCACGGTACATAGAGCCTCCGCACGCCGGACGGTGGTATCTCCTGCGTCCGGTCGTGTGATTACATGTTGATCACACGTGTGTGTGTGCGTTGGTAAACGTGAAACAAACTGGAACCAACGATCATGTAACTCTAACAATTATAAAAGGATATCGTAAGGGAATAGAGGAGAGGAAGGACCGACTGGAGAAATTGACCACTTTTTTATTTGACGGAAATATTTTGACACAGCCTCAATCGACATACATTAAACAAAAACATTTCAGATGCTTTCTTTTAAAAATCTACGTAGGGATTTTGTATTTTCTTCCTGCTCATTTCAGAAATAAACAACCAATCTTGTCCTTGACAGGTTCTAACCAACAACACCTTGGATTACCAATCATAGATGTTGGTATTTACAACATGGTCTCAGGGGAATATGTTTCGTAGTATACGTAAATCTGTGACACTCGATTTATAAGATACGTTATGTTACATTGCATTACGAAATGCTACCAAAACTTATAATACGTTACGAATTTGCTGAAACATTGTCACAAGTAAATAGAATAGGAGCCAGCCGAAGGGTTTAATTCCACATTTCACTTCAGCCTGACCAAATGGCGATAACACAAAATACTGATATTTCAGTATTTTCTGTTATAGGAGAAACACAGAACATGTGACATGAAACAATAGCACACAAAGACATGGGGTAATCAGAGGGTATATATAAAGTGCCGGTGCTAACGAGGGGTAAGATATACTAAAACCTAGTATATCTTACAAACGTGTGTGTCAAAGATTTAAAACGGTTTACGTATGCCCCTCGGACCAGTCTGGTATTTAACCCAGGCTAATTCGTAGCTATAATAACAATATATATAGAAATATAGAAATCCACGGCATATTGAGTGGTGGAGAGGTAATTACTACCCTGTTTATCCTACATCTACACCTCCAATGTACTTTTTGTTTTTGCTTTCACTAGGCCATAAAATCTGTTGTGCAGAGGTTGTTGCATTTTTGATAGTGTTTGCTGTCGTTGAAGTGCTTGAACCTTTAGGTCCATCCAGAACCACTTGGTCCATCAAGAACCTTTAGGTCCATCAAGGACTTTTAGGTCCATCCAGAACCTTTAGGTTCATGCACGTTAACATTTGTAGAAGAACATTTGTAGAAGAACGCAGCACAGGTATAAGTCCTGTCCCATATCATCTCCTGCTGGAGTACTCACTCTTGGTGGGCTGCCAGCATGTGCAACCAAACCCCTGCAACTCATCGAGAATATCGAGGCATGCCTGGTGTTCAACCTTTCCAAGTTCTCCCATGTCTAACAGAATATCGAGGCATGCCTGGTGTTCAACCTTTCCAAGTTCTCCCATGTCTAACAGAATATCGAGGCATGCCTGGTGTTCAACCTTTCCAAGTTCTCCCATGTCTTCCAGCTTCTTCGCACATTGGACTCGCCTCCTGTTGATGCTTCAATCCGCATCAAGGCTATGGTATAATGGAGCTTCTCCTCCATACCTACAGACAATGGGCCATATTCTTCAACCGTTCTTAAGAAGAAATTTGTTCTTAAAACCCACTTATGCAGTTTCCACGAAGATTCTGACATTCACCAATGTTTACTTATCTGGAATTTGTTCTTAGGAAAGAACAGAATCAACGCACAGTGAAAAGCACTCTTACGCAGATTTGCGCGCTGACATTTTCGTGACAAATCATTAGTCTCTGCTTTTTCATCAATTGTACAGTGCTGTAAATATTATGAAGAATAACATTATGAATAATATTAAATTATTTCAAATATTTGCATATATTTAACACTTTTCTGTGGATGGCACACCAGAGATTGTGGTCATTCTGATTATGTCCCCGATTTGCTGGTCCAGCTCAGTAAGGACAGTGCAAGCCTTTCCCCCTCCTGTGGTCAGCATCTCTCGTTTGTGTTGTGTTTCAAACTTCCTGTCAAACCATTTCTTTTTTATGTCATCAGTGGTTCGCTCTTCCCCTGACACAGCGTTCACAGAACGAGTGATTAAATCCCATGCATCCTTTTTGTATTTGATTTTGCAATCACTGACGCTGCTAAATATTACATGTTTTTGCCTGTTCACTTCTTGCAGAAGTATTTCCCTTTCTGAACTACAGAAGTTTTTTTTTCTTTTGGCGTCTGATCCTCTATACTGTCTATACATGTCTATTTAAGCATTTTTGCATTCTCCACGTTTTTACGATGAGTTTCCACTCCGCCCTGCAGTTTAATGCCCTTTTATGGGAAATACCGGGGCGTTTACCTATGCAAATTAGGAACAACGGACACGCGCTTTCCATTTACGAAGACGTGGTATTCATCATTATAGGAACGTAGGTGCGAACAATTATGCTATTTAAGAACACGTTTGTGAATTTGAGTAAGACTTTTCTTAGGACCTTTCTTAGGAACGAATTTAAGAAATAACTTAGGAAAACATTGAAGAATATGGCCCATTGCTCCAACCCTGCATACCTACATGGTCTGATTCTGATTGTTCAGCCACCTCTGGGCTCCCACTCCGTCCTGGTACCTCCTGGAACTATCTTCCACTAGACGCAAGGATAGCAGAGTCTTTATTTATCTATCTCTATATATCTATCTCTATCTATATATACTGTATATATTTATTTCTATCTATCTTTAAAACATCTGAAATCTCACCTGTTCAGAGTGCTTACTAATAGTTCCAGTGCCACCACTTCTGTATGTTGTTTTTTGTTAAGTATTTACTGATAACCAACAATGGTTTTCCCAGTCACCGTGTGCGCACGTGTGATAAAAAAAAATCAAGACTGTGTGTCTGCAATGTGTAGTTCTGTGAGATATAACAGGCATGATTACTAACGGAAAAATCTATTGAACAAAAGCTAATCAAACAATAGTTGCCAAGTGTGTGAGTTTCACGTTTACTTGTCTTAACCTTAACCCAACGTTAAACTCATTAACTTAACATTAAGGCCTTACCGAACACCTATTTCCTAGCCATAACCCTAAACCTTAGTCAGTAATTGCTAACTGTGAACCTTATGCAAATCTTAACCCCAATTGTAACTTCTGCCCTAAACCTCACACTCCTAACACAACCTAACAGAAAAATCCCACTTCTGTTTTAACCACAGCCTGGGGACATTATGTAGTTATGTAACACAGGCACACAGACATACAGAAAAGGGCATTTTGAAGGAAAGACCTCTCGCCTTTTTCTTTCACTGGTTCTGAGCTCCCATGAGTGAAGTCCTGGATTAGAGTGAACTCTGTCAACCTTCACTGGCTCAGAGTGGCACAGCACTTTGACTTTGTGCTGCAGAGCTTCTGGGTCCTGCGTCGTGCTCTCCTCCTAGTGCTCTTGCAGCTGCAGAAACAGTGAGGAACATGGCTAGCAGTCTCCATTAATGTTTTAACAAAACAAGGAGGGGGCATCTTTTATTTTTGCGAGGGCAGTGAGATTTTTCTTCTCACACCATCCATATTTTATTGGACTGTTTTTCTTTGTGGGTTAGGTCTGCTGAAGGACAGCTCTGTGGTGTGTGTGTGTGTGTGTAGATATAAAAGTCAGACTGTGTCAAAACTGTAGTGTTTGATAAATTTTCAAGCATGCACTGCACACTCACCAAAAACTATAACAGAATCCAAAAGCAGCATTCTGAACTTTGTGACAGCTGGAGTCAACCTAACTTCCATCTGACCTATAAGATTAATATGTTGTGGGTCTTCTCTTTGAAGACTCCTAGTCCAGCACTAGCCCCATGACACATAGTAATGGTACATGTTAAATGCCCCTGTAGCTAAATCAAGACTGGTATCCAGCATGTAGGTGACAACATGGGTGACAGAAGCCTCCACAACCACATAATTGGTAAGTCACATCTTCAAAGTTCCGTTTGTCACATCTGCTTCAGAGGCTGTCCCAGGCTCAGTGTGTCACATCTGCTTCAGAGGCAGTCCCAGACTAAGTTTGTCACATTTGCTTGGGAGGCAGTCCCAGACTAAGTTTGTCACATCTGCTTCAGAGGCAGTCCTAGGTTCAGTTTGTCACATCTGCTTTAGAGGCAGTCCTAGGTTCAGTTTGTCACATCTGCTTCAGAGTCAGTCCCAGGCTCAGTTTGTCACATCTGCTTTAGAGGCAGTCCTAAGTTCAGTTTGTCACATCTGCTTCAGAGTCAGTCCCAGGCTCAGTTTGTCACATCTGCTTTAGAGGCAGATGTGACCGTCTGCATGTCAGTCTGTTTTCCTCTGAGCTCTGAATTAGTTGCACACTTTGGCTGCAAACCTTCTGTTATGATGGTCTAATTTAAGTTATTTGAAAGCCGAAGACGTTCACCTCAGTGTCCATGGGACAAACCTCATCCTTAACTTTCAGATGGTGGAAGGCACTGGCTAACACACACACACACACACAATGAGGGAGAAGTAGCTCATTGCTGAGTCGTAATAAACGGGAGAAGAGTATGTTTGGGAGAGAGTTGTGAAGATTAAGGGGGAGAGAGAGAGCTATGGTGGCTTTTAATCTTTCATGTATTCTTGGAATCAGCAGATTTTTCTCCGGCTCAAATTTTTTGGCCTCTTTTAATCTATGTGGTGGATGGTTCAAATGATGCTTCTGGATTAAAGGTGGATATGTTTAAATCAGATGATTTTACTTAATTAAAGATAGAGGAGAGGTTTAAAGCAGCTATTTGACTCGATCTAAGGTGGAGAGGTTTAAAACAGAGACGTTACATGTTTGAAGGTAGACATTTGGAGTAATCAATTTAAGCAACAAATTCATGTGATATATAATAGAGATTTGAAGAAGAGAACTTTACTGGATGAAATGTGGAGTAAAGATTTATAGTAGCTTTAATAGGATTTAAGGTGTAGAAGAGGTTTAAAGCAGAGGATTTGACAGAAATAAAGGTGGAGAAGAGGTTTACAGCAGAGGATTTAACAGGATAAAAGGTGGAGAGAGGTTTAAAGCAGATGATTTCACCGGATTATTGTTGGAGGATAGGTTTAAGCAGAGGCTTTTAAAGGATAAAAGGTAGATGAGAGGTTCACAGGAGATAATTTGACAGGATTTAAGACGGAGAAGAGGTTTAAAGCAGAGGATTTGACCAGATTAAAGGTGTAGGATAGGTTTAAAGCAAATCATTTGACATGATTAAAGGTGGAGAAGAGGTTTAAAGCTGATGATCTGACAGGTTTAGAAGTAGATGAGAAGTTTAAAGCAGAGGATTTGACATCCAATCTCTGTACGCTCAAAGCATGAGCTGTGTCCGTGTCCTCGGCAGTAAGTCGGATTCGTTCCAGGTGGGGTTGGCCTCCGCCAGGGCTGCGCTTTGTCACCAATCCTGTTTGTAATATTCATGGACAGGATATCAAGGCGTAGTCATGGGGGGGAGGGGTTCCCGTTCGGTGGGCTGATGGTCACATCACTGCTTTTTGCGGATGATGTGGTCCTGATGGCCTCATCGGTCGGTGACCTTCAGCACTCACTGGATCGGTTCGCAGCCGAGTGTGAAGCGGCTGGGATGAGGGTTAGCACCTCTAAATCTGAGGCCATGACTCTCAGCAGGAAACCGGTGGAGTGCCTACTCCGGGTAGGGAATGAGTCCTTACTCCAAGTGAAGGAGTTCAAGTACCTCGGGGTCTTGTTCGCGAGTGAGGGAACAATGGAGCGGGAGATTGGTCGGAGGATCGGAGCAGCGGGGGCGGTGTTGCATTCGCTTCACCGCACCGTTGTGACGAAAAGAGAGCTGAGCCGAAAGGCAAAGCTCTCGATCTACCCGTCAATCTTTGTTCCTACCCTCACCTATGGTCATGAAAGCTGGGTCATGACCGAAAGAACTAGATCGCGGGTACAAGCGGCCGAAATGGGTTTTCTCAGAAAGGTGGCTGGCCTCTCCCTTAGGGATAGGGTGAGAAGCTCAGTCATCCGAGAGGAACTCGGAGTAGAGCCGCTGCTCCTTTGCATAGAAAGGAGCCAGTTGAGGTGGTTCGGGCAACTTGTACGAATGCCACCTGGGCGCCTCCCTAGAGAGGTGTTCCAGGCACGTCCAGCTGGGAGGAGACCTCGGGGAAGACCCAGGACTAGGTGGAGAGATTATATCTCCACACTGGCCTGGGAACGCCTCGGGATTCCCCAGTCAGAGCTGGCTAATGTTGCCCGGGAAAGGGAAGTTTGGGGTCCCCTGCTAGAGCTGCTACCCCCGCGACCCGACCCCGGATAAGCGGTTGAAGATGAGATGAGATGAGATGAGATTTGACATGATAAAAGGTAGGTGTGAGAAGAGAGGTTTATAGCACAAGTGAAATGTGTTTATTGTTGTTGCTTATCTCCCCCTTTTTTCTCATCTTCTCATTCATCTATTAAACACACACACACACACAGCCTGTTGCCCATGCATATTACATGAGTACTCTATCTCAGAAGGCCTCTCAGCCTCTATCTACTGCGAAGTAACAGTCAAGCCTCATTGTTAATTGGCTTGACTAAGTGTCCTCCCACTCAACGGCTGCTTTAAAAAATATGACAAACAATGTAGTCCTGCCACACCATGCCTGTCAGTCATCAGGATTCACATTTATTTTATGTGTATGAACACATGTGACGGTGCCATGGTGTGTTTGTGTGTGTATGCGTGTGTGTGTGTGCGTGTGTGTGTGTGTGTGTGTGTGTGTGTGTGTGTGTGTGTGTGTGTGTGCGTGCGTGTGCGTGTGTGTGTGTGTGTAAACTGAAGCTGCGGTCTGGTTCCCAGTAAATCCCTGAAGTGGTTTGTGAGTAGGTCTGGATGAGAACATACATCGTGACTCATCAGTGGGACTGTGTGATCGGTCTGTGTAATAGTCACTGTCTAAAGCATCAAATCACAATGGTTTTAAACAGACATTTTTATTATACACAATCACACACACATAAACAAATTCTGAGAATTTTTTTATGTGGTCCTCCAGATTCACTTCATCAATGTTCTATTGATACTGTAGAATTTTAGCATTAATTCAGAGTATTAATTATAAGAATTATTTTTTTCTCACAATGTAATGCCTACATTGACCATCTAGCAGGGTGTGGCGCTGTCACCAAGACATTTACTTGTGGTGTATAGAAGAAGACTACTTTCTGTGTTTTACTTCCTGTTAGTGACTATAAATAAAACCTGTAGGCATTTTATGTTTTAATAACTCTGGAAAAGAGCAAGGCTATAGTGGTTTGGAAACAATCTGTGTTGTTAAATAATATACATTAAACAAGTAGTCTTCTCCCTCTCATTGTAACGTGTTGCATAATTAGTTAATTCAACTATACGATCGGTTGTATTCCTAGAAAAATTAATATATGTATATCAACGATATCTTATATTTTATGTACATTATCACATTATCATGGGCTAAATGGATGTGGTCTCTCTGCTAATTAAAAAAAACACACTGCTGGTATAAATAGCTAAGTAGACCAGCTAACTAGTTGACTGACTAATTGACAGCCTGACGAATACACTGTCTGTCTGACTGATTGACTATCTGACTCTGACTAGCTGATTGTTGTCTAACTTAATGTGTGATTGTATCACTGGATAACTTTCTAACGATTAGACTGACCCTGTAACATACTTAATAACCGACAGACAGTTTAACTGGCTGATGATCTAGGTTTCTATTAAGTTTTCTGTTAAGTTTTCTGACCTGTTGTTTGTTCGGTATCTGTGAGAGTGGCATCAAGTAACTATATTACTGAGCTGACTGATGTCTGGCTGTTTATAGTGATTGAAGACATGATCAAAGCTACAGGTATGTATGTTGTCAAGTCTGTGTGTTTGTAAGTTTTTGTTTGTATGTGTATTTTTGTTTGTGTGTTGGTGTTTGTATGTTATTGTGTGGGTGTGTGAGAGTACAGTGTGTGGCAGTGCAGTGTGTGGCAGTAAGGTTGTTCATGATCATAAGGTGGGGACGTACTGCAGAGATTGTAGGCCTTGTAATCACTTGGTGTTTATCTTCCCTCATGTCGCTAATTCGCCTCATGCTGTTCTAATACTGTGTTTGGTTGACCACCCACGGCTAGCAATAAGCCTTAAGCGATTAGCCTTGCTCAAAAACTAGATACCAATTTGGATCCCTGAGCCTTTCTTAAAACTTGACAAGAAACTCATAGTAAAAATCAACGAGGAAGTCAACTTAGTGTTCTGCGCGTGAGCATAAACCATATATTGTACCTAGCGGGCAGAGTACTTAGAGTAGACAAGTATCATTACGTAAATGATACATTTGCAGGATAATGAGATGATCTGATGATTATTTAATGGCATTAACTGTGATCGTATTAGGTCACTGATGTTTTTTATGTGATAGTTATTTGTTTGCTTCGCAATAGGCTTTTGTGAATGACTAGGAAGACAACAACTGGATCACCAGATTAATAGCACCGCTATCCACTCTTTCTTTCCCTCCCATATACGCTCTTTCCCGGTTTTTTCTATCACGCTGATATGCCATGCTGAGAGTAATCAGCCAACACAGTATCGTCAGATACCATACTGTTACAATCTGCACCCGGACACAGGCTCATGCATGCACACGCAATTTCTTAAATTTTTGTGCTGTTTTAACAACACTTGATATAGTTCTGGTTTACTCCAGTCTCTCGAGTTTGGTTCATTTCTCGTTGTTTACAGATTTCTGCACATTATGCTAGCTCCTTTTGTCATAGCTGGAAGTCCCCTGGTGTGGACCTACACCTGTCAGTGTGAAAAGAGCTGGGCCTCGAAGACTACAGAAAAACAGCTGTCAACCTATCAAAGACTACAGATAAACCGGTTGTCACTGTATTCTGCCCATCAATCCAGTTTTACTAAAATCTCCAACTGGTCTTTGTTATTTGTTTAAAGATGAACTAAAAACTCACTGAAGTTGTTACTTTTTGCAGCCTTATTAACATTGGAATTTCTAATAAGTTAACAATATTATACTAACATGTATTTTTTGTTATTCATTGTTTTTAGTGGCATTTCATGCCTCCAGAATACATAGACATGATTTACTTGTTATTTAAGCATCAGTACTTACTTTTGATGGATAACAAAACTTGCGTGCATTTTATGGCAAAACACAAAACACATAACTGTGACCTTTTATAGAAACATTGCTTTGTACATCTTGACAAGCCAGAGTAAATTGCTATGTATTGTGTGGTCGCCAGTCAATGTTGTTTGGGATTATGTAATTTGTTGAATTATTGTAAGGGGGACGTTTGACCAGAAATACTTCCTTTCTAACAGAGAATGATAATCACTGTCTGATGCTGACATTTAAATAACATGCAACCTATAGTTCTCTGTTGAAGATATAATGTTGTTAAAACAATGGGCAGTTGATCTAGGCTATTATGATTAGATTGAAGTGTAATGGAATTTCCCTCTTTTAAAAACGTTTTTCTGCTTTCTTTATACTATTATTTTAAAGTTCTGTCATCCCTATGGTAGAATATGCTAAGTCTGGCCTTATAATTGGCTCTAAATTGCCTTTATGCTTTGCTGTCACGATATCAATTTAATTGCGTAGGTTTACTGACAGAGACATTCTATTTAATGCAAGTCTTCAAATTGTTTCGAGGCTTAGAAACAATGGGTAAAACCAGAGATGTTGTGTGATATTTTTAGACCCCTCCCTCCATATCCGTCAGTTTTTTCTTGGGGCTGTATGTGTGTATGTTGTGTGTATATTGTGTGTTTTGTTTGATGCTGATGTGCATCTCCCACTCAGTCTAAGCAACAAGAGTTGTGCGGAGAGTCATCTGTCATCTAGCACCGTGGCTCAGCTAACTCAACCTGCCACACACACACACACACTTCAACAATATATCACACTTTCACTTTAGCATCAGACATTTCAATTAAGTTAAGAATCTACACTCTATGGGTGCTGAGTTTCTGACGAGCTTCAGTTGACACCTTGTTGACTGTTAATTGTTGTGGAACTGAAATTATCTGTGATGCTGTTTTGTCTTTTTTGACAATTAAACACTAAGGACACATGTTTTTCTCTAACTGACTTGCAGGAACAAATGCAGGGAAGTAAATTCTTCAAAAGTTTTTTTTCTACACAGCTGTTGCTTCCTTTTAAAACATCTGAACAGTTCATTTATTTTATTAATAAGTTGACTAAACTAAAAGACGCCCAGTCTGACTCAAGATCAAAACTCATGCATCGTCACCACATTTAAGCCTGTATTTTCAGAATCAGATTCAGAATCAGGTTTTTTGTCTGTAACAACCCACCACAGTTAGGAGGTCTGTAACAACCCATCACAGTAAGGAGGTCTGTAACAACCCATCACAGTGAGGCGGTCTGTAACAACCCATCACAGTGAGGAGGTCTGTAACAACCCATCACAGTGAGGAGGTCTGTAACAACCCACCACAGTGAGGAGGTCTGTAACTACCCAACACAGTGAGGAGGTCTGTAACAACCCACCACAGTTAGGAGGTCTGTAACAACCCATCACAGTAAGGAGGTCTGTAACAACCCATCACAGTAAGGAGGTCTGTAACAACCCATCACAGTGAGGAGGTCTGTAACAACCCACCACAGTGAGGAGGTCTGTAACAACCCATCACAGTGAGGAGGTCTGTAACAACCCATCACAGTGAGGAGGTCTGTAACAACCCACCACAGTAAAGAGGTCTGTAACAACCCATCACAGTGAGGAGGTCTGTAACAACCCATCACAGTGAGGAGGTCTGTAACAACCCATCACAGTGAGGAGGTCTGTAACAACCCACCACAGTAAGGAGGTCTGTAACTACCCAACACAGTGACACATTTACATGATATATGTCTATATATACACACAAATATAAAGAGTAACACATTTACATGATACCTACATTATATCATAAAAGGTTTGCAGAAAGAGTGAGTGACAGGGACCCCCTCTTCACTGAAATGTACATCTACATAACCCTGCTAGTTAGGGTTAGCGTGGGTTGGCTTACTAATAATGCAGTCAACACCTTCATATTGTCATATTAAAGACACAGAGTGGTGAAGAGCTAGTACATCTAGATTTGTGCACAGACAACAAGAGCCTGTGATAGAATTCTACTCCAGAGTTTATTTTGTGGAGTTCATGTCCAGGGCTTTTTGTGTGGTTTATCTCCACTGCTTGGAGGAGTCAGTCTACTGATGTGGCTGGGAACACCAACCGGTCTTGGATCAATGCCCGGACCGGCAGTTTGGTCCGACTTGTAACACACGCATCAGAATGGGCCGGTGTCACAGGCAGCTAGGAAGGACCGGTTCCACAAGAATCCAACCGAAATCACAAACTTCACAAACTTCACAAAACAGTACATAAAACATATATGGACACAGTTTAGCCAAATGCTGACATTGATAGACATTCAGGTCCCGCCATCTGTTAATAAAGGCCAGTAGAGAGTGACCGAGAGAGCGAGAGACACAGAGACTAAGACAGAAACAGACAGAGACAAAGGACAAAAGGACAATTCCGGAAGGCTTAACCACTTCACTTCCCACTGTCAGGCCTTAATAGTAACATGATTCAAATGGCACAACAACCATTTAGGCATCACTGTAGTTGTTGATAATGCTTTCTTATGTGGCCAAAAGCACGACACAGGTTTTCACGTATTTCTAACTTCAGCCTCCTCTTCCCTTTTATTGTTCGTGTCCATTACGAGTTTTCCACTACTTTTCTCTGCCTTTCGCCGGCTGTGATTTTCTGTCTTTTCGTTTTTTGTCCTTTCTCGTTGCCCATGAGAAGTGCCGGAATGACAGGTGTAATGTGCTCCGCTGACGGCTGGGTGAAGAATGACTGAATACACGGAGAGTCATTCTGAGAAGTCATGCAGTGAATTGTAATGTAAAAGTGTTGATTGAAATCTCTCCCACATTCCTCTGCCCAAAACATCATGATTGTTGGTCGAGCTGAATGCTGTGATATGTGTTCTCAAAGGGATAGTTCATTAAAAGAAAAAATATAAACGTTTAAAATATATATGTTTTTTCATTGATGTCAAGTAGCACTTTGTAGTCCAGCTTCGGAAGCGTCTGGTCAGTCCTCCTTGAATAGAACACGGATGGAGGCCATGTAAAAGCTATTCAAGACTGTATTTTAAATACACACTTAGTATTCATATGATAGTAAGGCATAGCAGGACATATTGTTTTACGTATGTAAGCATTTCAGAGCTGCCTTCATTAATCTTCTGTCCCATTGGGAACAATGCTTTTCTCTGCTTAATGAACTCTATATTTCCACCCACACCTTTCCGCTTCCTATAATTGGTTCAGTGTGACTCTATTAGCAGGATGCCCTCTAACGACCCTTTCCTCCGCGTTATTCCTATTGGCCGCGCCATTTGAATGGCGAACATGAATGGAGGCTTGAGGCATCCGAGTCAATGTCTCCGGCACGCGGCTATCTCACTGTCCAATGGGCTACTGAATATGGAGTAATGCCACTCCCCCAGTAACGTCTAATTGAAAGAGTGGCATTACTCCATATAGCAATGTGTCAGTCATTGGAGTAAGTTGTCCTTGCCATCTTCATGCTGGCTACCTACACCGTCATTGTGATGAATGGGATCGCTGTAGATGTGTCGCGCTGTAGTGAGACACAGCACCAATTGCCTTTAGCATGGCCGGACTGTCCGCAGTTTACAAAAACTGTGTGTGTGTGTGAGTGTGTGTATATTTGTCTGTGTGTTGAGCTGGTGTAGTGAGCTAACTCTATGATGATTCCACTGCGGGAGCTTGGGTAGGGATGAGGAGCATAAAGTGGTTCAGGCATAATATGAAGGCTTTATAGTCCCCCACATACTAAAATAACTTGTCATAGCTCTGCCTCTCAGACCTTGGCTTGTCTGTACGCTGGCAGCCTGTTAATGGGACATTGAAGGTTTGCCTCTGTAGTTGCTAAGACTTGCAGTATAGCATGCTCAACGCTACTCAGATACTTTGAATCCCGCAGCAATTCTGAGTATGTTTCTTGTTAGGAGTTGTGTTTCAGTTGGAGTTCTACAGTAGGACTCATACAGTAGGACTCATACAGTAGGAGTTATATAGTAGGACTCGTACAGTAGGACTCATACAGTAGGACTCATACAGCAGGAGTTATCTAGTATGAGTTATACAGTAGGAGTTATACAGTAGGAGTTATTCAGTAGGACTCATACTGTATGAGTTATATAGTAGGAGTTATACAGTAGGAGTCATGCAGTATAAGTCATACAGTAGGAGTTATACACTAGGACTCATACAGTAGGAGTTATACAGAAGGTGGAGACAGTGGACAGTAAGAAGCTCCACTGACAATCTTACATGCTGGCTGTGGAGGTTTTTCCTGAATGTGTGTGATACAGGATAAACATGTCAGAGTGAGACTCGTGTGTTTTCAGCTCTATATCATTTACTAGAAGACAACTGCCACCACTTCAAAATGTTGCGCTATGCACGCACACGCACACACACACACACACACACACAGACACACACACACAGACACACACACACACAGACACACACACAGACACACAGACAGACACACACACACACACACACACACACACACACACACACACAGACAGACAGACAGACACACACACACACACACACACACACACACACACACACCAGGGTACCTGATACTACTCTCTGGCTCTCTCTGGCTTTCTTTGTCTCTGTAACTCTCTGTCTCTCTCTGTGTCTCTTTGTCTCTGTCTCTGTCTCTCTCTGTGTCTCTCTGTCTTGTCAACAAAGCTGGCACATTGACGCCAGTGATGTAACCAAAGGTTGGTGAATGAGAGACAGAGGGCAGATAAAAGAGAGAAAAGGGGAACAATGACCTCTCCTGGGTGGAAATCTCTGAGGAGGGCTTCAGTATGCTTTGCAGTCAGTCGGATTACTTCTATTTTCCTTTTCATCCAGAGGGGCACATATCTAACTCTTTTACTCTCATAATGCAGTCTATTTACTTTAGAGGATACATCCCGTCACTGACTTACACTCTAACCATGGCAGAGTCACAAGCAGTTCTCTACGGGTTTGCAATATCTTTAGTTCTGATCTTTTAGAGTTTTGGATGACCCGTCTGACAGCACAGAACTAAGACATTCAGATTCACACACACACACACACACACACACACACACACACACACACACACACACACACATTTGTCTTCTCATGTTGATTTCCCTCTGTTCTCTTTCTAACCCTCGCTGCTCACACAGTTCCCTTCAGGAAATGCATCTGCATGCTGTGTTGGTATGAGGGCACCCCATTTACATGTACTGTGTTGGTATGATGGCACCCCATATACATGTACTGTGTTGGTATGAGGGCACCCCGTATACATGTACTGTGTTGGTATGATGGCACCCCGTATACATGTACTGTGTTGGTATGATGGCACCCCATATACATGTACTGTGTTGGTATGATGGCACCCCATATACATGTACTGTGTTGGTATGAGGGCACCCCGTATACATGTACTGTGTTGGTATGATGGCACCCCGTATACATGTACTGTGTTGGTATGATGGCACCCCGTATACATGTACTGTGTTGGTATGAGGGCACCCTATATACATGTACTGTGTTGGTATGAGGGCACCCCGTATACATGTACTGTGTTGGTATGATGGCACCCCATATACATGTACTGTGTTGGTATGATGGCACCCCATATACATGTACTGTGTTGGTATGATGGCACCCCATATACATGTACTGTGTTGGTATGATGGCACCCCATATACATGTACTGTGTTGGTATGATGGCACCCCATATACATGTACTGTGTTGGTATGATGGCACCCCATATACATGTACTGTGTTGGTATGATGGCACCCCATATACATGTAGTGTGTTGGTATGATGGCACCCCATATACATGTACTGTGTTGGTATGATGGCACCCCATATACATGTACTGTGTTGGTATGATGGCACCCCATATACATGTACTGTGTTGGTATGAGGGCACCCCATATACATGTACTGTGTTGGTATGAGGGCACCCCATATACATGTACTGTGTTGGTATGATGGCACCCCATATACATGTACTGTGTTGGTATGATGGCACCCCATATACATGTACTGTGTTGGTATGAGGGCACCCCATATACATGTACTGTGTTGGTATGATGGCACCCCATATACATGTACTGTGTTGGTATGATGGCACCCCATATACATGTACTGTGTTGGTATGAGGGCACCCCATATACATGTACTGTGTTGGTATGATGGCAGTATACATGTACTGTGTTGGTATGAGGGCACCCTATATACATGTACTGTGTTGGTATGATGGCACCCCATATACATGTACTGTGTCAGCCACTCCACCAACACACAATCACTTTCAGTGTGTGTTAAATCCCCTGTTAGCTTTGCAGAGATGGGACTAATCTTTCAATTTACCAGACAAAATGGATCTTAGGCCATGTGAAAGGTTTGAGGGTGTGTCCAAAATATTTGTTGAAATTTTTATATTTTTTATAACGTAGACCATGTTCCCATTTGTTTGTTAAACCCTTTTTTCTCGCTTTCCATATCTTATCGTATCCAATTGCTTTCCTCTTAGGGACCTGTCCCAAGCTATTCAGCTTTGCCTAACCCGGAATTCTCATGGGTCAGTGCAGGCTGCCCAGCCTAAGGGAAATCACGAGAGCATGACGAGACTAGGAAATAACTACTGTCTAAATAGATTTAAATATAATAGATGTGTATAATACATTACTGTAGGCCTGCCTCTAATAGATCTTAATATAATAGATGTGTATAATGTATATTATTGGCCTGCCTATAATAGATCTAAATATAATAGATATGTATAATGTATATTATAGGCCTGCGTCTAATAGATCTAAATATAATAGATATGTATAATGTATATTATTGGCCTGCCTATAATAGATCTAAGTATAAGAGATGTGTATAATGTATATTATTGGCCTGCATAAATTTGATCTAAATATCATAGATGTGTATAATGTATATTATTGGCCTGTCTCTAATAGATCTAAATATAATAGATGTGTATTATGTATATTATAGGCCTGCCTCTAACAGATCTAAATATAATAGATGTGAATAATGTATATTATAGGCCTGCTTCTAATAGATCTAAATATAATAGATATGTATAATGTATATTATTGGCCT
This sequence comes from Dallia pectoralis, assembly GCA_029465975.1. Lineage (NCBI taxonomy): Eukaryota > Metazoa > Chordata > Actinopteri > Esociformes > Umbridae > Dallia > Dallia pectoralis. The sequence goes on from CM055746.1 coordinate 7,661,499, forward strand.
GCCTATATTTGATCTAAATATAATAGATGTGTATAATGTATATTATTGACTTGCCTATAATAGATCTAAATATAAGAGATGTGTATAATGTATATTATTGGCCTGTCTCTAATAGATCTACATATAATAGATGTGAATAATGTATATTATAGGCCTGCCTCTAATAGATCTAAAAATAATAGATATGTATAATGTATATTATTGGCCTGCCTATATTTGATCTAAATATAATAGATGTGTATAATGTATATTATTGGCCTGCCTATAATAGATCTAAATATAAGAGATGTGTATAATGTATGCTGTAGGCCTGCTTCTAATAGATATAAAAGCAAGAGCAGCTGTTTTGCCCTTCTCAAGCTTGATCTTTTTCCACAGCTTGATGATTAAGATATTTCGAAGCTGTTTCATGAGCCAAACCCTTTATACACAACAGCCATGTTTACAGGCTACTGTCTATTTAATTGTACAGGAGAATATCCACACACACTGAGAGATCAATGCCAAGGTTTATTGAGGGCCAGTTTTTTTAATAACACAAAATGTAAAGAAAAACAAAACCACTTTGAGGATGATTATTGATGTGAGGCAAGTGGTTTTCTGATGTCTTTGATACAGACGCCTTCCTTAGCTTGTCACACATAACAGTGTCTGGCTTTCCAGACCTCAAAACATCTTTAGGATGGAACAGAACTTTTCGCAGCATGAACGCATTACCTCCAATCTGCAGAAAGTGTGTTGCCATTGCGTCAGCATGGTCCTTGTGGAACGTTTCGGTGAAGACTCAAAGCTTTGAAGAATTCACGTATCTTCTAAAGTTGCCACTGAAATGTACACAGGCACCAACCGCACATTCACATTGTTTCATGTGTTGTTTCTGACAGTGTGCTATATTTTTATTTTCACTAATCCCTACAGTAACAATTTACCCTAACCACAGTCGAACACAAAATACATGTAAATGGTTAAACTTTACACACACACACACACACAAACGCACACACACACCACATCTCTGTTGTAACAGCTTTGTTTTTCTCAGACTGCAGGCACACGTTGGCCTTGAAAACATGATGTTCAAATCACAGTCATCACAAAGCAATGAGAGCCGGATGAATAAGCACTGGAAGGAGGACTAATGTAAGTCACTGGCTCACAATACCCCTGGGCCTTATGTTAGGGGGGCAAACTGGTTCACAATACCCCTGGGCCTTATGTTAGGGGGGCAAACTGGTTCACAATACCCCTGGGCCTTATGTTAGGGGGGCAAACTGGTTCACAATACCCCTGGGCCTTATGTTAGGGGGTAAACTGACTCACAATACCCCTGGGCCTTATGTTAGGGGGGCAAACTGGTTCACAATACCCCTGGGCCTTATGTTAGGGGGGCAAACTGACTCACAATACCCCTGGGCCTTATGTTAGGGGGTAAACTGGTTCACAATACCCCTGGGCCTTATGTTAGGGGGGCAAACTGCCTCAGTACTGTTTCAGTTGGCGTCAGACATGGTCTGCTCTGTTTTGTTGTAATTGAGCCAGCCGGTCGCTACATCAGACAGCTCAGTCAATGTTGTTGTGCATTTTCCTCCGGGCGTATAGGTGTGAAAGCATCAAGTCGTGTGTTGTCGTATAACTATCATTGGCTCCAGATGGAAACACTACGTGTATGCAGGCTGCGGCATGTGTTTGTCTGTCTGTGTGGATTCAGCAGGGTCCCTGTGTGGGTTCCATACAAACATGGATGAACAGGCAAAAGGGAACCAACAAGGCCAGGATGGTGGAGGAGAATCGTATCTCATTATTCACTCATCCAGCTCACACAACAGGAACTAACCGAGGGTGTTTTCGGGTTTGTGCAAACACTGGTTCTGATTGACTCATGAGTCACGACTAATTATCCACCTTCGTATTCTGGTAGGAGCTAACTTTGTTTACGGTGGCACAATCAGGTGACTGTAATTAGTTATCACCCATTTAGCAGATATCATAAACAGATATACATTTACATATATAGTGGAGGTACTCCCGGTTCTGTCTGTCTGGTCGGTCCTTCTCTCCCTGCTCTCCCACCTCAGCATCCCTTCCCTCCTGGCTTTAGTCTGGGTACAGTGGCCCGGGGGAGGAGTGTGTGGGGTTGTGGAAGTACCTCTCTAGGCGGTATTGATGAGGAGATAAGTGCAGGTCCAGAGGTGAGGAGACATATAGGACCCTGCTGTCACAGCCACTTGTTCCACAGAGCACAGGAGGACAGGGGAGAGATGGGTAATTGGATTCAGGTACCCCTACTCTAGAGATGTCTCACTTACTGCCTGTTAGTGTCACCACTGTGTGTGTGTGTGTGTGTGTGTGTGTGTGTGTGTGTGTGTGTGTGTGTGTGTGTGTGTGTGTGTGTGTGTGTGTGTGTGTGTGTGTGTGTGTGTGTGTGTGTGTGTGTGTGTGTGTGTGTGTGTGTGTGTGTGTGTGTGTGTGTGTGTGTGTGTGTGTGTGTGTGTGTGTGTGTGTGTGTGTGTGTGTGTGTGTGTGTGTGTGTGTGTGTGTGTGTGTGTGTGTGTGTGTGTGTGTGTGTGTGTGTGTGTGTGTGTGTGTGTGTGTGTGTGTGTGTGTGTGTGTGTGTGTGTGTGTGTGTGTGTGTGTGTGTGTGTGTGTGTGTGTGTGTGTGTGTGTGTGTGTGTGTGTGTGTGTGTGTGTGTGTGTGTGTGTGTGTGTGTGTGTGTGTGTGTGTGTGTGTGTGTGTGTGTGTGTGTGTGTGTGTGTGTGTGTGTGTGTCTATGTGTGTGTGTCTATGTGTGTGTGTCTATGTGTGTGTGTCTGTGTGTGTTTACTGTATACAATAGCTTTTCTTGCTAGCTGTTCAACAGTCACGGATGTAATCTCAGCGTTTTCCTGAAATTGTGAGACTGTTTCTTTTCGACAGGCCGGCGATAGTCACAGTTCATAGAACAGTTAGATGATCAAAACAACAGCTTGCTATGGTGTTAAAGTGTGTATGGAAGTGTGTGTGGGTGTGTGTGAGACACAAACAAAAGAGCGGTGAAACATCTGGACACCGGTGATAGTTACGCTCACTTGCGTTATAAATTAATCAAACAAAGAGCAGAAGGCGTGTGTGTGCGGTTCAGTGTGTGTGCGGTTCAGTGTGTGTGTCGTTCAGTGTGTGTGGTTCAGTGTGTGTGGTTCAGTGTTTGTGTGGTTCAGTGTTTGTGTGGTTCAGTGTGTGTGGTTCAGTGTTTGTGGTTACTTTCGTGTGTGTGTGTGTGCATGTGTGAATGGTTGCTTTTGTGTGTGTGTGTGTGCATGTGTGGATGGTTGCTTTCATGTGGGATTGTGTGCATGTGTGGATGGTTGCTTTCGCGTGTGTGTGGGCATGTGTGGATGGTTGCTTTTACGTTTGTGTGTGTGTGTGTGTGTGTGTTTGTGTGTGTGGATGGTTGTTTTCATGTGTTTGTTGGCATGTGTGGATGGTTGCTTTCGCGTGTGTGTGGGCATGTGTGGATGGTTGCTTTTCACGTGTGTGTGTGTATGTGTGGATGTTTGTATTCTAGTGTGTGTGTGTGTGCATGTGTGGATGGTTGCTTTCGCGTGTGTGTATCCCAGAATGTATTATGATTCCACACACGTCTTCCCCTCGGACACACCAGAATGTCGTTCTGACACCGGGAATGGAGGATGTGGAAGTGGTGCGGAGATATAAATCAATGGCTCCATGTTGGCAGGGTGGTTGGAGGTCAATAGCAACATGTCAGTGAGGAGGACCGTGTGCACGTTGTCTCAGAGGAAACAAAGTTACGCCCAGAACCTTCACCTCACAGCTGTATGAATCCCCACTCAACTTTTGACTTGGGATCAGGTGGTGTCTATAACATAAAAAACATAAATATAAACCAAAATACATTTTGTGCTAAATGGCGCAGTTCTCGCAGTTTTGCTGTTGATTTTTGTTTTGACCACCACGTTACGACTTAACTATATAAAAGTGAACAGAAAATTCTGTTGTCAACACGCTTTCATAACGCAAAGAATGTCTTTAGTGTGCCCAGCTAGAAAGACCCGGGTGTGGGAAGAATGTAATTAAGCATTAAGTCGTCCCTCTCTTTGTGTCATGATATTGGAGAGGCAGAGAAGTATGATCACTCATTCTGTGGCCTGACTGGAGGGCTGGGTCGATAGGACTTCCACTACTCACCCTACTAATGAAAGGTTCAGAGAGAGAGACAGAGAGAGAGGGAGGTAGGTAGGGAGAGGGGGAGAGAGAGAGGTAGGTAGGGAGAGGCAGAGGGAGGGAGAGAGAGGGAAGATAGAGAGGTAGAGAGGGAGTGGGCAAATGAGGGAGAGAGAGAAAGAAGGAGAGGGGGTAGTGGGTGTCGAAAGTCCAGTCATGTTATCTTATTTCTTCATCTCTTATTTTGTCTTGTCTCTTCGTTTTTGCTCTTCTCCCTCCTAGACGCATATTTCTTACAAACACGACAACTGTTTAAATATCGTATGCTATTGTAGTATAGTCTCATCTCATCTCATCTTCAACCGCTTATCCGGGGTCGGGTCGCGGGGGTAGCAGCTCTAGCAGGGGACCCCAAACTTCCCTTTCCCGGGCAACATTAGCCAGCTCTGACTGGGGAATCCCGAGGCGTTCCCAGGCCAGTGTGGAGATATAATCTCTCCACCTAGTCCTGGGTCTTCCCCGAGGTCTCCTCCCAGCTGGACGTGCCTGGAACACCTCTCTAGGGAGGCGCCCAGGTGGCATTCGTACAAGATGCCCGAACCACCTCAACTGGCTCCTTTCTATGCAAAGGAGCAGCGGCTCTACTCCGAGTTCCTCTCGGATGACTGAGCTTCTCACCCTATCCCTAAGGGAGAGGCCAGCCACCTTTCTGAGAAAACCCATTTCGGCCGCTTGTACCCGCGATCTAGTTCTTTCGGTCATGACCCAGCTTTCATGACCATAGGTGAGGGTAGGAACAAAGATTGACCGGTAGATCGAGAGCTTTGCCTTCGGCTCAGCTCTCTTTTCGTCACAACGGTGCGGTGAAGCGAATGCAACACCGCCCCGCTGCTCCGATCCTCCGACCAATCTCCCGCTCCATTGTTCCCTCACTCGCGAACAAGACCCCGAGGTACTTGAACTCCTTCACTTGGAGTAAGGACTCATTCCCTACCCGGAGTAGGCACTCCACCGGTTTCCTGCTGAGAGTCATGGCCTCAGATTTAGAGGTGCTAACCCTCATCCCAGCCGCTTCACACTCGGCTGCGAACCGATCCAGTGAGTGCTGAAGGTCACCGACCGATGAGGCCATCAGGACCACATCATCCGCAAAAAGCAGTGATGTGACCATCAGCCCACCGAACGGGAACCCCTCCCCCATGACTACGCCTTGATATCCTGTCCATGAATATTACAAACAGGATTGGTGACAAAGCGCAGCCCTGGCGGAGGCCAACCCCCACCTGGAACGAATCCGACTTACTGCCGAGGACACGGACACAGCTCATGCTTTGAGCGTACAGAGATTGGATGGCCCTGAGAAGAGACCCCCTCACCCCATACTCCCGCAGCACCTCCCACAAAGATCCCGGGTACCCGGTCATACGCCTTCTCCAGATCCACAAAACACATGTAGACTGGATGGGCATACTCCCAGGCCCCCTCCAGGATCCTTGCGAGAGTAAAGAGCTGGTCCGTGGTTCCCGGCCAGGACGAAACCGCATTGTTCCTCTTCAATCTGAGGTTCGACTATTGGCCGAACCCTCCTTTCCAGCACTTTGGAGTACACTTTACCAGGGAGGCTGAGGAGTGTGATACCTCTGTAATTGGCACACACTCTCTGGTCCCCCTTTTAAAGAGGGGAACCACCACCCCGGTCTGCCACTCCTCTGGCACTGTCCCAGACTTCCATGCAATGTTGAAGAGGCGTGTCAACCAAGACAGCCCTTCCCCACCCAAAGCTTTTAGCATTTCTGGACGAATCTCATCAGTCCCTGGGGCTTTGCCACTGTGGAGTTGTTTGACTACCTCAGCGACTTCCCCCAGGGAAACTGACGATGACCCTCCATCAGCCTCCAGCTCTGCCTCTGTACTAGAGGGCGTGTAGGTCGGATTCAGGAGCTCCTCAAAATGCTCTTTCCAGCGCCCGATCACATCATCAGTTGAGGTCAACAGTGTCCCATCCTTACTGTACACAGCTTGGATGGTTCCCCGTTTTCCCCTTCTGAGGTGCCGAACGGTTTTCCAGAAGCATTTTGGTGCCGACCAAAAGTCCTTCTCCATAGCTTCTCCAAACTTCTCCCACACCCGCTGCTTTGCCTCTGACACGGCAGCGGCTGCAGCCCTTCGGGCCTGTCGGTACCCTGCAACTGCCTCCGGAGTCCCCAGGGCTAGCATATCCCTGAAGGCCTCCTTCTTCAGTCGGATAGCTTCCTGACCACCGTGGTCCACCACGGTGTTCTAGGTTACCACCCCTTGAGGCACCTAGGACCTTGAGACCACAGCTCACCGCCGCAGCTTCAGCAATAGAAGCTTTGAACATTGCCCACTCAGGTTCAATGCCCCCAACCTCCACAGGGATGCCTGAAAAGCTCCGCCGGAGGTGTGAGTTAAAGATCTTTCGGACAGGGGCCTCCTCCAGACGTTCCCAGTTCACCCGCACTACCCGTTTGGGCTTACCTGGTCTGTCCAAAGTCTTTCCCCACCCTCTGATCCAACTCACTACCAGATGGTGATCAGTTGACAGCTCTGCCCCTCTCTTCACCCGAGTGTCCAAAACATGCGGCCTTAGATCAGCCGATACGATTACAAAATCGATCATTGACCTTCGGCCTAGGGTGCTCTGGTACCATGTACACTTATGCGCCTCCTTATGTTCGAACATGGTGTTTGTTATAGACAATCCATGACTAGCACAGAAGTCCAATAACAAACGACCGCTCGGGTTTAGATCAGGGAGGCCGTTCCTCCCAATCACGCCTCTCCAGGTGTCTCCATCGTTGCCCACATGTGCGTTGAAGTCACCCAGCAGAATGATGGAGTCCCCTACTGGAGCCCTATATAGGACTCCCTTCAGGGTCTCCAAGAAGGCTGAATACTCCGAACTGCTGTTTGGTGCATAAGCACAAACAACAGTCAGAGTTTTCCCCCCCACCACCCTTAGGCGTAGGGAGGCAAACCTCTCATCCACCGGGGTAAACTCCAACACCACCGTGCTCAGACGTGGGCTCGTGAGTATCCCCACACCAGCCCGCCGCCTCTCACCCTGGGCAACTCCAGAGAAGAACAGAGTCCAACCCCTATCCAGGAGTAAGGTTCCAGAGCCACGGTTGTGCGTAGAGGTAAGTCCCACCAGATCCAACTGGTATCGCTCCACCTCACGCACAAGTTCTGGCTCCTTCCCCCCCAGTGAGGTGACGTTCCACGTCCCCAAAGCAAGCTTCTGCCGCCCGGGTCTGATCCGTCGAGACCTCCCACCTTCACTGCCACCCATATGACAGCGCACCCGACCCCTGCGGTTGTTCCTGTGAGTGGTGGGCCCACAGGATGGAGAGGAGAGAGATGCCACGTATCTCGTTCGGGCTGTGCCCGGCCGGGCTCCGTGGCAAACCCGGCCACCAGACGCTCGCTTTCGAGCCCGCCGTCTGGGCCTGGCTCCAGACGAGGGCCCTGGGCTTCCTCCAGGCAGGGTCTCGCTCCTTTTTCCTCGATCTTTCATGGGGTCTTGGTGAACCATTCTTAGTCTGGCCCCTCGCCTGAGACCACTTTGCCTTGGGAAACCCTACCAGGAGCATGAAGCTCCAGACAACCCAGCCCTCAGGTTCATAGGGGCACACAAACCTCTCTACCACGTTAAGGTGATGATTCCCGGGGAGTATTGTAGTATAGTAGCATGTTATATTATAGTACTACGTTATATTATATTAGCACGTTATATTATAGCAGCACGTTATAGCATAGTAGCACATAAAATGTATATATACACACGTTATATTTTATTAGCATGTTATTTTATAGTAGCACGTTATAGCATAGTAGCACATAAAATGTATATATACACCCGTTATATTTTATTAGCATGTTATACTATAGTAGCACGTTATAGCATAGTAGCACATAAAATGTATATATACACCCGTTATATTTTATTAGCATGTTATACTATAGTAGCACGTTATAGCATAGTAGCACATAAAATGTATATATACACACATTATATTTCATTAGCATGTTATACTATAGTAGCACACTTTGTCCCTAACAAGCGTCTGAGGAAAATGTTCGTGTTCTTTAGCCTAACCGGCTTTGTCCTGTTTTATCACGCTATACAAAAATTACAGTACATATTCATTGTATTCATCTTTGGCGTGCCCTGTTAGGTTATTATTGTGGCATTGATTTCTGCTACGAATGACTCTCATGGACAACGTCATACATCATATTAACTGCTGAAGCTTGAAGGATCATGTGTTGACAGGTGGTCAATTCTGCGGTCAAGAAAAAACTGGACCTGACCGGTTCACCGGTAGGATGTCGAGTGTTTCCTTTTGGAGGATTGAGATGTAGTAGTCCTCCCTCTACTGCTCATGTATTCATCCTCAGATTAAAGTTTTAATGCCTTCATTATAGCCCATCATCCCAACCGCCCCTCTAATACCACTTAATGATGGGAGTAGACAGGATGTGGTGGTCATAGCAGCAGCACTTTAGACAGGATGTGGTGGTCATAGGAGCAGCTCTTCAGACAGGATGTGGTGGTCATAGCAGCAGCTCTTCAGACAGGATGTGGTGGTCATAGCAGCAGCTCTTCAGACAGGATGTGGTGGTCATAGCAGCAGCTCTTCAGACAGGATGTGGTGGTCATAGCAGCAGCTCTTCAGACAGGATGTGGTGGTCATAGGAGCAGCTCTTCAGACAGGATGTGGTGGTCATAGCAGAATCTCTTTAGACAGGATGTGGTGGTCATAGCAGAATCTCTTTAGACAGGATGTGGTGGTCATAGCAGAATCTCTTCATACAGGATGTGGTGGTCATAGCAGCATCTCTTCAGACAGGATGTGGTGGTCATAGCAGCAGTTTTTTAGACAGGATGTGGTGATCATAGCAGCAACACTTCAGACAGGATGTGGTGGTCATAGCAGCAGCACTTTAGACAGGATGTGGTGGTCATAGCAGCAGTTTTTTAGACAGGATGTGGTGATCATAGCAGCAATACTTCAGACAGGATGTGGTGGTCATAGCAGCAGCACTTTAACAGGATGTGGTGGTCATAGCAGCAGCACTTTAGACAGGATGTGGTGGTCATAGCAGCATCTCTTCAGACAGGATGTGGTGGTCATAGCAGCATCTCTTCAGACAGGATGTGGTGGTCATAGCAGCAGCACTTTAGACAGGATGTGGTGGTCATAGCAGAATCTCTTCAGACAGGATGTGGTGGTCATAGCAGCATCTCTTCAGACAGGATGTGGTGGTCATAGCAGCATCTCTTCAGACAGGATGTGGTGGTCATAGCAGAATCTCTTTAGACAGGATGTGGTTGTCATAGCAGCAGCACTTTAGACAGGATGTGGTGGTCATAGCAGCAGCTCTTCATTTTCATGTCTGGAGAGATGTGTATGGAAGTTTGGGTGTGGTGACATTAGTCAATTATTCATAACAGAATACAGTATCTTCTCTCTTCCTGTTTCTCTGTATCTCTCTCTCCCTGTCTCACTCTCCCTGTCTCACTCTCCTTTTCTCACTCTCTCTGTTGCTCTTCCTGTCTCGCTTTCTGTGTCTTTCTCTCCCCATGTCTCTCTCTCTCTCTGTATCTCTCTGTGTCTCTCTGTCTTTCTCTCTCTCCCTGTCTTCCTCTCTCCCTCTCTCTCACTCCCTTTCTTCCTCTCTCTCTCTCTCACTCCCTGTCTTCCTCTCTTTCTCTTCCTCTCTCTCTCTCTCTCTCCATCTCTCTCTCTCCTCATGTGTGCAGGTAAAGCTTGTGACTGTAAAATTGAATTAAGCATGCACCCGTCCAGCCCCTCCCCATCCTCCACATCTTCCCCATCTCTTCTCTAACATGCAAAGGTTTAAATGATCATGAACCTGGGAAACGTTCCAAATGGCAATCGCTTAATTAAGAAAAATGAAGGGGAAAGAGAGACGATTCATTTATCTAAGGGGACAGGAGGAGGGGGTCCATCCTGTCTTTAAAAGACAATTTTTTTGGTTCCACTCGCTCAAATGAACAAGTGAAAATTGCATTAGGTGACAACATGGCGATAAATCAACAGGATGAATTTCCCTGCACCTTAATTGTGTTTTGCTCAGCAGAAAGTCAAATATAGGATATGGTTGATGGTTGGTGGTTGTCTTTGACAGGGTGGCTGGAAGGTGTGGTGTTGGGGAAGGTGGGGGGTATGTGGGTAGGTGTGGTGTTGGGGAAGGTGGCGGTATGGGGGTAGGTGTGGTGTTGGGGAAGGTGGCTGTATGGGGGTAGGTGTGGTGTTGGGGTAGGTGGCGGTGTTGGGGAAGGTGGGGGGTAGGTGTGGTGTTGGGGAAGGTGGCTGTATGGGGGTAGGTGTGGTGTTGGGGTAGGTGGCGGTGTTGGGGAAGGTGGTGGGTAGGTGTGGTGTTGGGGAAGGTGGGCGGTATGGGTGTAGGTGTGGTGTTGAGGAAGTTTTGGCATTGTGTGAATGGATGACTGTTTACAGGTGTAATATTAAATTGCATCACAGATGTCATTGAGCTGTAGTGTACAGTAACAGAGAAGATACATGGTCCAGAACAAAGGTTACTGTGGTAATCCCCACCTCATTAGTAACTTCATTAAGAAGTGCCAAACCTCCTGTGGTCAGGATCACACCTCACATAACAAATCTGTTTGTTATCTCTCTTCATCACCTCAGTGGTCCCAGTTTACTTGGCTTCAAGTGATATTCACAATTAAGGTGGAATTAATCCAAACTATTTACAACATTCCCTTGTGTAGAATAAAAAAGCTTATGACCAGCCTGCGACTGCATAACAACTATTTTTTCTTGCCTTCCTGTCCAGCTGGTTAAAGGGATAATTTGTTTTTTAGTCATTAGACCTCATTTTCTACTTTTAGTGTTGAAGCATCATCCAGGCAGTTGTTTTGGTCGAAGTTCCATTACTGATATTGATTTTTGTTTTCTATTGGCTTGCAGAAGCCATACACAGCACTAGAAAATGAGCTCTAACATGCTAAAAATCGAAATATTCCTTGGCTATTGCAGCCTGTTTAATCTCTGAGGTTTGGCAATTCTTGTTTTCACAATTTTTAGTAAGAAATCCAATGTAATTGTATGTCTCTACGTAGCTACCCTGCTGTAAATAGGTAACCTAACAGCCAACCATTATATTAGTCCAGTTCTCACCCCAACATCAACCTGTAAAACACCCCTTTATTTTGAAATGCATTTGTTCAAGGACAGGAACAAAATTGGAGAAGGAAGTAAGACTCTCCAGCCTTTAATGTTTACCCGGAGAAAACAAGTCAACCTAGACATCTTGCTATGCTGTGGTGTACTGAGTAAGGGTCAAGTGCTTTCTTGAATGCCACCATAACTTCAAAAGTATAATCCAATTTTTTTAATAAAAACAAAAAACACTCCCTAGCACTGAGATTGAATATGCAACCCAGAGAGAAGTGTGTTGTTTTACCCCCATACACAGTACAACCCCCCGTACCCCCCCTGCTCTAGACTGGCACGGCAGCTCCCCTGATGCTCCAGGTGTTAATGTCACCCCCCCAAACACAGTGAAGCAGTGCAGCATCGTGGACTGGCTCATAATTCTCAAGCAACCATAATCTGTGATAATGTGTCGAGCAGGAGGCCATATTTTACTTTTCAGAGGAACCTTGATAAACAGGTCTGGCTCTAAAGAATAACCTATCTATGTGCACGCTGTTCACAAAATGCCGTGGAAACGGAGGTGTGCTCGCTGATCACTTACTTAACATATTTCCAAACGAGAAACACGTAATTTCCACCAATCATATACCCCGAAAGATTATAATTTTGTTTTTACTTTTATACAATTCTCTTGTCAATTTTGTGATGAAGGCTGTGATTATAGCCTAACACTCAGCTGACTCAGGACTGTCGATGTTGGAGTATGTCTTCTGAAGCACATTGGATGTGGTTCTGGTTCATATCATGCTGCTTGTGTCACACCCAAGGATTCAGTCCGACCCAGTGATACGAATATATTGAATGGGGGCTTTTATTCTGAAAGAATAAAACAAGCTAAATGTTTGAGTTGTTGACGAAGGATTCTTTCCCTGCTTCCTACTGTAAACAAATAAAACACAAACACCACACAAGTTCTATATGTCTCACACTCGCACTGCCAGCAAGTCTACAATGGAATCATTAAATGCCAGAAGGAAAATAGTCTCCAGCCTTCCACCTTGATAGAGCTGCCAGGCACCCAAGCCGCTTGTGAAAGCGCAGACAAAAACCTAAATGCAGACTCAGGAGGCAGCTCAGGAAAAGTCCACATAAACTGAAAATAGAAAAACAAGAAACGTGCTAGAAGTCAAGAAAAAACACAAGGCAAACTGAAACAGTTTGGAACAGAGAATTTTCATTGGAACAGAGGACCCGGGTTAAATACACCAGGGACAGTGGGAACCTGGGAGATATCTGGTGGTGGTGGAAAACAAGACCAAAGAGGTGATTGGAATCAGGGTGTGACACGTACATTTAAATAGACCATGATGAGGCAAGTCAACAATGTTTGATTACTAACCCCCTAAACGCGGGCAGCGCTGGCCAATTCACCACCCTACATGGGACCCTAGAGAATCACAAAGAATTTGAAGAAAGAAGAAAATACTGAGAGAGAGAGAGAAGAAGCAGAGAAGAAGCAGAGAAGAGCAGGAGAGACAGATAGAAGAGGCTGAGAAGGTCTTTTCTGATGCGTGTAGCTACTAACTCCTTTATCAAACATAGACGTCCACACACACATACCCACACATATGTGGTAGTAGATGTTATGTAATAATAATACAATTATATCAGTTAATTAAGTAACATGATGCCATTCGTAACCTTTATATCCTAATAATCTGTCTATATGCTTTAAATAGAACTACAGTATATCTTAATGCTCTGTCATTGTGCGTTTAAGATTATTTTATCTTATTAATTGTGCCCCCAGACCATTACATTGCCTCCATGTTGATGGAACTTTTCATTTTGTCTGAATCTCACAAATGTTGTTCTTTTTCATTTGATTTGTATGTCCAACATTGTTTCCCAATGTTCCACTGTCCAGTGTTTGTGTTTTTTTGGCATCTTGATCTTTTCTTTTTATTGGCCAGTCTGATATCACTTATTTTTTGCAACTCTGCCTAGAAGACCAGTCGCCTCATCAATGTTGACATTAAGACTGGTGTTTTGAAAGTTCCTTATTCAATTAAGCTGCCAGTTAGATCCTGTGAGGGATCTGTTTATTAAACTAGAGCCTTGACATATTTGTCCTGTTGCTCAGTTGTGCACCAGGCCCTCCCACTCCTCTGTCTATTTTTGTTAGAACCAGTTTTCTATGTTCTGTGAAGGATGTTGCAACTCTGCCTAGAAGACCAGTCGCCTCATCAATGTTGACATTAAGACTGGTGTTTTGAAAGTTCCTTATTCAATTAAGCTGCCAGTTAGATCCTGTGAGGGATCTGTTTATTAAACTAGAGCCTTGACATATTTGTCCTGTTGCTCAGTTGTGCACCAGGCCCTCCCACTCCTCTGTCTATTTTTGTTAGAACCAGTTTTCTATGTTCTGTGAAGGATGTCGTCCACATCGTTGTACCAGATCTTCTGTTTCATGGCAACCCACATTTGCTTATGCTTCAGATACAGAACTAGTCTAAAACAGGCCAGCTGAATTGTTTCTTTAATCAGTACAACATAATTTTAGAAGGTTTTTCTAATAATCAATTTGCCATTTTTAATGTTGAACTTGGATTAGCTTACACAACATGGCATTGCAACATAGTATGGATGGTTACTGATAGTGGGCCTCTGCATATAATAGATATTACATAAAAAAATCATCTATTTCCTGTATTTTGCTTTTATTTCCAAAACAAGGTTTAGGGTAATTTCTATAAGTGAACTTTTGAATGATGTGAATACACGGATGAGACAAAACATTATGACCACTCACAGATGAGGCGAATAACATTGATCATCTCTTATTAAGAGTACATGTCAAGGTCTGGGTAGATGGTCAACATGCAGCCAGATCATGTTGTCAAACGTGTTGGATGCAGGAGAAATGGTCAGGAGGTAAAACCTAAGTGACTGTGACAAGGGCCACATTCTTATGGTCAGATGACTAGGTTAGCTGTGGTGAGTACCCACCACAAATGGTCCAAAAAGAGACAAACCCCAAACCGGCAGCAGTGTTGGGCATTTATGGCCTTATAAGAAAACATAAAGAACATAGATTTAAAAAAACATTTGATTGAGACTTTCAATTGCAACTTACTGCTATTTAATTCTTGTGTCCTTAGTCGTTTGTCCAGATCCAATCAGCGCAGACAACAGAATACTGAGTGTCTCCATGGTGACACTTGTGTTTTGAGGGGAAGAATGCAGTCAGCCTCAAGTGCAGCGTGATCTGACAACTTATGTTAGTTTTGAACTGTTGTCCTGGCAAATATAATGTGAAGTGAAATCTGAAAGGTAAGGGTTAGGTTTTAAGTTAAGGGTTAACGTTATGGTTAGGGCTAAGTATTAGCGTTAGGTTTTAAGTTAAGGGTTAACGTTATGGTTAGGGCTAAGTATTAGTGTTAGGTTTTAAGTTAAGGGTTAACGTTATGGTTAGGGCTAAGTGTTAGTGTTAGGTTTTAAGTTAAGGGTTAACGTTATGGTTAGGGCTAAGTATTAGCGTTAGGTTTTAAGTTAAGGGTTAACGTTATGGTTAGGGCTAAGTATTAGCGTTAGGTTTTAAGTTAAGGGTTAACGTTATGGTTAGGGCTAAGTATTAGCGTTAGGTTTTAAGTTAAGGGTTAACGTTATGGTTAGGGCTAAGTATTAGCGTTAGGTTTTAAGTTAAGGGTTAACGTTATGGTTAGGGCTAAGTATTAGCGTTAGGTTTTAAGTTAAGGGTTAACGTGATGGTTAGGGCTAAGTGTTAGTGTTAGGTTTTAAGTGAAGGGTTAACGTTATGGTTAGGGCTAAGTGTTAGTGTTAGGTTTTAAGTTAAGGGTTAACGTTATGGTTAGGGCTAAATGTTAGGGTAGGAGTTAGATTTAGCGTTGGGTATTCTTTGGGTATGTTTATGGCGAGGCTTGATGTTTGCATCAGACTTAAACCAAAAACATGCAATAGGCGACGTACCACACATATATTAAATATAAGAAGAGAAGGAAGGAAATCTGAATCAATACTATAACGCATAGCTAAATATATTTTCTCTCTTGCTGTATTTTCTCCCTATCTTCTTCTTTCTCTTTTCCTCTCTCTTTCTACTCCCCACCTCCTCTCCTTACTCTTGTCACACTTTCTCAGGTCTATCTCTTCTCCCAGATGTTCCATATTAATTCCACAGCTGCTCTACCAGTGAATGTTGACCATCGCAGCTTGCATATCCTCATTTCCAGAGTTGTGTGTGTGTGCGTGCGCGTGTGTGTGTGTGTGTTGGTATTTGTAATAGTGTGAGTACAAGAGCCTATGAACGAGAGTGTTTGTGCTACTGATATTGGAGTGGCTGAGATGGAGCAGCTGTTCTAAGGTAAAGCTATAGTTGAAGTGATGTCAGGACTAGATATTGCTGAATTACTCAGTCATGGAGCTGTCATCAGACTCCTCTCTAGCTCGCCTCATCCAAACCACTCCCCGTAACATTGCAACTTCCCATTCTGTGTAAGGAGATTTCAATCATCCACTCCCAACATTTCCCAACAAGCTCCAACACCTTAGTGCCAAGTGTCATTGGGGCCTTATTGTAAGAGGGTTTTCAATTCCCCCAATATATGCACCAGATGGCATTCTGTTCCCCCAATATATGCACACGATGATGTTCTGTTCCCCCAATATATGCACAAGATGATGTTCTGTTCCCCCAATATATGCCCACGATGATGTTCTGTTCCCCCAATATATGCACACGATGATGTTCTGTTCCCCCAATATATGCACAAGATGATGTTCTGTTCCCCCAATATATGCACAAGATGATGTTCTGTTCCCCCAATATATGCGCAAGATGATGTTCTGTTCCCCCAATATATGCACAAGATGGTGTTTAGTTCCCCCAATATATGCACCAGATGGTGTTCAGTTCCCCCAATATATGCACCAGATGGTGTTCTGTTCCCCCAATATATGCACAAGATGGTGTTCAGTTCCCCCAATATATGCACAAGATGGTGTTTAGTTCCCCCAATATATGCACCAGATGGTGTTCAGTTCCCCCAGTATATGCACAAGATGGTGTTCAGTTCCCCCAATATATGCACCAGATGGTGTTCAGTTCCCCCAATATATGCACCAGATGGTGTTCAGTTCCCCCAATATATGCACCAGATGGTGTTCAGTTCCCCCAATATATGCACAAGATGGTGTTCAGTTCCCCCAATATATGCACAAGATGGTGTTCAGTTCCCCCAATATATGCACCAGATGGTGTTCAGTTCCCCCAATATATGCACCATATGGTGTTCAGTTCCCCCAATAGATATACAAGATGGTGTTCAGTTCCCCCAATATATGCACAAGATGGTGTTCAGTTCCCCCAATATATGCACAAGATGGTGTTCAGTTCCCCCAATATATGCACCAGATGGTGTTCAGTTCCCCCAATATATGCACCATATGGTGTTCAGTTCCCCCAATAGATATACAAGATTGTGTTCAGTTCCCCCAATATATGCACAAGATGATGTTCTGTTCCCCCAATATATGCGCAAGATGATGTTCTGTTCCCCCAATAGATGCGCAAGATGATGTTCCGTTCCCCCAATATATGCACCAGATGGTGTTCAGTTCCCCCAATATATGCACCAGATGGTGTTTAGTTCCCCCAATATGTATACAAGATGGTGTTCTGTTCCCCCAGTATTTGCACCAGATGGTGTTCAGTTCCCCCAATATATGCACAAGATGATGTTCAGTTCCCCCAATATATATAAAAGATGCTGTTCTGTTCCCCCAATATATGCACCAGATGGTGTTCTATTCCCCCAATATATATACAAGATGATGTTCAGTTCCTCCAATATATAAAAGATGGTGTTCTGTTCCCCCAATATATGTACACGATGGTGTGCATCAGAGGGGTTCTCCACCAAAAAAAAACACCAATATGAATCCAGTTGGAGATCTGCAGTGATCATTTGGATTTTCATAAATCATCATGTATGAAGATGATACATTATGCATTTGTTTATTTTACAGGCTTCTGTGCTATAATGAAACTTTTCCAGTTAATAAATACTAGAGGCATAAAGAGTATTTATGTTCTCCTCATTAAGCGCCACGGTGAATATTGATGCTGTATCTAATGTGATTTGTATGATTTAGTCCCGTTGTCAGTCAGCCAACCACTGTTCGCCTCTCTCTTGTTCTTTCCCTCTAGCTTCCTCAAATTTGCGTCCTCTCTCTTTTCCTCTTAGTCTCCGGTCTCTCCCTTTATCTCTCTCTCTCTTTTAATTTATCTGTGATGGAGCGGATATGAAGGTCATACCTTTGTGTGTCTGCTGTGTAACTTAATGAGGAGAGACTGAGGAGAGACTGAGGAGAGACAATCTGGAAGCAAACCGCCTTGCGTGCTCAAACACACACCCTGACATTGGTGATAACAGAATTAGAGCTGACATACTTATGCCTTTGTGGTGCTTGGCTATTTGGGATCTGAAGGCTTGGCGTGGCGGGCTGAGGATTTTAACTCTAAAAGCAGGAATGAAATTTCCACCCAGTCTATCTGTGGGTGCTATTATGAAGCCTGTATCATCCATTAGTATGTTGGTTTCATGCCTCCTGTCTGAGTTGTCAGACTAAACATGCTGTGTAGGAACAAGGACACTGCAGGTTACTGGGTCCTTTTATCATTATTTGAAAACATTCACACCACATCAAACTCACATTCAGTGGTTATCTACATAAATGTGCCTGGTAAAGGTAGACCCACATTGTCTGTGTCTTTGTACTGTATCACTCTTTATGTTGGACTGTTGCATTGTAGCCATCAGCATCCGGTCAATGGACGTTCTCTCTGCTACCGGAAACCAACCAGAAACGTTATTTCAACATAGAATGGACGTGAGCCTCAGCCATAACAAATCGAACCATAGCCATTCTTGATCTTGCACATGGCGATACACAGAGCCATGTGCTACAGGTCTCATTGATTTCAGGGGAAGGATCTCCTTAATGGCTGAAGGCTGTGGTGTCGCAGAGTGGTAAGGCTACTGGAAGGGGGGTGGAGAGGAGACGGAGCAGAGGGAAGGTTGTGGGTGATGAGGAGAGGGGAGACTGGAGGGAGACTGAGTAAAATTAGGAGACTGATGGGAATGGGGAAGAGGGGAGACTGGGGGGAGAGTGGGGGCTGGGGAGAGAGTGGGGGAGGGGCAAAATCTGCAGTTGTAGTTGAGAACTGCCTGCTTCACCAGATAACAGATTTACTGCAAATTGAAGTTTAGAGTTTTTCTCTGAGCACTCCTCATTCCTTCTCCATCTCCCTGTCTCACCTCCCTGTCTCACCTCCCTGTCTCACCTCCCTGCCTCATCTCTCTGTATAACCTGTTCTGTTTTTTCCAGCAGCACTCTACACTCAGGGATTTATGGCTTCTGGTGAATTATTTTCTCTGGTACTGTAAAGCAGCCTGGCCTTTCAGAGAGGTAGACCAAAGCAAAGAGGGAAGGAAGTGAAAAGATGGAGAGAGATGGATGAGAGAGGTGGGAAAATGTAGAAATGGAGAGAGATGGAGAGGGAGACGAGGGCTACAGGAATACACAAAGAGAAAGAGAGGATGAGTTTAGGATTAACAGAGAGAGAGAGAGAGAGAGAGAGAGAGAGAGATATAGAGCAGGAGTGAGAAAACTAAAGAATACACCAGGAAGGATTATGGAGAGTGATGTGTCTGGAATTAAACTGAAAGTGAGCTATTGAGACAGAGAGATAGAATGGGATGGAGACAGACAAAGACAGATTTGGTTAATAGCAAATAGAAGTGTTGGAGCGAGGGATGAAAAAGAAGAGGTATTAAGCCATGTGTAATACGACACCTAAAGCATCTGCCTTAGTGAGGAGCACTGCAGATGATCATTTAACCTACAAACACTGGAATTATAGTCTTCAATTATTAGTACAGCTGCTTGAATGAGTATACCTTTAATCTGGCATGATGTTTGTGAATAAATGAAACGCGTGGGTTAGCACATTTTTAAGACATGTTCATGTCTTTGATTCTTTTTTTTTTTTTTTTTTTTTTATTCTTTTTAAATATCCAAAACACATACCATGACTTTGTTTTTAAACAACGAGCAGTGTTGTCTATCCAGAATTCTTCGAATGTATTCCCTCAATAATACACTTTTCCAAACGAGTTAGGCTATAGTAGAATTTCATTCTGATTATGTGAAATCCTTTGGGCTAAATCGTGAACACGGACTATGTGGCAAATGGCCCAGTAGAGTTTGAATTTCAGTATGGTTGCTGAGAAACAAAGAGTAGAGTAGCCATTTGCCTAGACCCTGACAGCAGCGTGCATCTATGTTATTTACTGGGGACTGACTCTCTCGTTCCACTGGGAGAAACGTGCCTAAATACCGGCTTTCATTTGGTGTCTGTTTCCTTTTCTTTAAAGGTCTAAGGGTGTGATCAGAGTGATGAATATTCATTACTACACCAGTAGGAGAAGTGGGAGTGGCATTTGCTAGCTTGTTGTTTGTATACAACCTGGTGCAGCTAAATATGACTTAACTAAACCTATGTAGTTTAACGTAGGATAATAAACTGGAGGAACATTTTGATTGCTCCACTTTTATTGTGGTAAATATATCTACAGTGCAGAATAAACAGCGCAGAATACCCTATTTTTGGCACACCCAATCACATCATATCTTCTTGTGCCATGTCATCAATGTTTACTGATTATTAGTGACATAGAAATTGTTAGTTAGCATGTAATTAATGTGCATTTCTGAAATTCTATACATGATATTTAATTGTTTATAGAAATAAAAGTAAAACAATAACGTATATTTTTTGACAATATACATCTATAATATAAGGTGGTGGGCTGTAATGGTTTCGTTAACAGCAAAACATACTTTTGTTTACCAGAGCATTTACATTTTGAACTTCTCTGACTCGGACAATGGACATGTCTCTACCCTCTACATGGCCCCTACACACACACACACACACACACACACTGTCTCATTGGACATGTCTCTACATGGCCCCTACACAACACAGTTTTACATGGCCCCTACACACACACACACACACACACACACACACAGTCTCATTGGACATGTCTCTAGCTTCCACATGGCCCCTACACACACACACACACACAGTCTCATAGGACATGTCTCTACCCTCAACATGGCCCCTACACACACATTCTGCATAATGCCTCCGCTCGTTCAGCGTGTACTGGGCCTGCTTCCTCTCAAGGGGGCCCTCAATACCTGCGATGGGAGGGTGTGTGGAAGCCGCTGCCATGTGCCAGTCAATTTTAATCATATAAAGCTGTCTCCATCTTCTTTGAAGGCATGCAGGCTTCATTTATATAACCCCCCTCATTCTACAATTGATTCGGAAATAGAATTTTGAATCATGCAGGAAGCCGTAAGGGAGAACAAAGGAAGGCCTGAGATATTTATCCTGCCTGGGAATGCATATAAAATTCACCCGCTCCAAAGCACCCATCCAGCAGTGTTTTTTTTATACGGTTACTTCTTTATGCATAGACATACAGTAAATACCCTCTGTATTATTTATGCATCGCTCAACATAGTCGTAAAGTAGATAACAGTTTTTTTCCAGTGTAATGACTTGCTATGTTTAGCTGTCTTCCTGTAAATATTGACTTCAACAACTCATCCACAGCAACGGCGCAAAGTTATTGTTTGTGAATATTTAATGTCGGACGTTTGTGATAATCTCGCACGTGGGATGTTTTCATTCGAAATCAAAGTCTTGAAGAGCGCACATCGTGGTGCCATAATGGTGTTGTTGTGCTGTGCTCTTGGTTTTCTATATATAAAAGGTCCACAAAACCGTTCCATCCCGAAGCTGAGTAGACCACTTTTCCCACTGTTGGTTTCCCAATGGCACATTCACAATGACATACCCTATAATGAAAGAAGATGAGTTCCAAAAGCCTCCATCCTGGCCTGGAGAAATTACACGCCTTAGTTGCTGTCGGACAAAGACGCGGCAAAATGAGAGGCCTGACGTGAAGGGGTGAAGTGGCGGATGGGGAAAGAAACCTCAGAAGGCCGTGCTGTTTGCATTGCAATGGGCTAGTAGGAGCAGGCTAGCTTGATGAGCTATGGAGCTGGCCAGCCGTCAAACAAAAGTGAACAGAGGGTGAATGTGAATGTGTGGAAAGCTTAACACTTGTCCAGGCTGTGGTGGGTTCGGGCCACGGTCCATGGATAATGGTGTTTGGATAGTGAATAGCCCGGCCAGCCTGTCCTCATCCACTGTTTTGAAGCCATTCAGCTTGAGGCAGAATGAGAAAGGTGGCTGGATGGAACCTTCCAGAATATTGGATAAGTAAACCTAAAAAGAAAATCAGTTATTGAATTCCTCCTTTTCTTAGACTGTGTGGCCGCGGCAGCTTTGTTCGATGATTGGAGATATTGAGATAACTGCTACTGTTGAAAAACTGCAATACTTGTAGGCTAAATAAACAATACAATACAATGTGACTGCCATTACCACACACAGCAATGCTAGTACAAAAAGACAGAAATTACAGTTCATAACATCTTGTACAAGGTCAGGGCTAACTTTTATTACCACCTTGTCAAGCAGATCTGACAACTATACCTCCATGATTACAAACAGACCTGACTCACTATACCTCCATGATTACAAGCAGACCTGACTCACTATACCTCCATGATTACAAGCAGACCTGACTCACTAAACCTCCATGATTACAAGCAGACCTGACTCACTATACCTCCATGATTACAAGCAGACCTGACTCACTATACCTCCATGATTACAAGCAGACCTGACTCATTACAAACAGACCTGACTCACTATACCTCCATGATTACAAGCAGACCTGATTACAAACAGACCTCTCACTATACCTCCATGATTACAAGCAGACCTGACTCACTATACCTCCATGATTACAAGCAGACCTGACTCACTAAACCTCCATGATTACAAACAGACCTGACTCACTATACCTCCATGATTACAAGCAGACCTGACTCACTACCTCCACAAACAGACCTCCATGATTACAAACAGACCTGACTCACTATACCTCCATGATTACAAGCAGACCTGACTCACTATACCTCCATGATTACAAGCAGACCTAAACTCCATGATTACAAGCAGACCTGACTCACTATACCTCCATGATTACAAGCAGACCTGACTCATATACCTCCATGATTACAAGCAGACCTGACTCACTATACCTCCATGATTACAAGCAGACCTGACTCACTATACCTCCATGATTACAGACCTGACTCACTATACCTCCATGATTACAAGCAGACCTGACTCACTATACCTCCATGATTACAAGCAGACCTGACTCACTATACCTCCATGATTACAAAGACAGACAAGCAGACCTGACTCACTATACCTCCATGATTACAAGCAGACCTGACTCACTAAACCTCCATGATTACAAGCAGACCTGACTCACTATACCTCCATGATTACAAGCAGACCTGACTCACTATACCTCCATGATTACAAGCAGACCTGACTCACTATACCTCCATGATTACAAGCAGACCTGACTCACTATACCTCCATGATTACAAGCAGACCTGACTCACTATACCTCCATGATTACAAGCAGACCTGACTCACTATACCTCCATGATTACAAGCAGACCTGACTCACTATACCTCCATGATTACAAGCAGACCTGACTCACTATACCTCCATGATTACAAGCAGACCTGAGACCTGACTCACTATACCTCCATGATTACAAGCAGACCTGACTCACTATACCTCCATGATTACAAGCAGACCTGACTGACTCACTATACCTCCATGATTACAAGCAGACCTGACTCACTAAACCTCCATGATTACAAGCAGACCTGACTCACTATACCTCCATGATTACAAGCAGACCTGACTCACTATACCTCCATGATTACAAGCAGACCTGACTCATGATTACAAGCAGACCTGACTCACTACCTCCATGATTACAAGCAGACCTGACTCACTATGATTACCTCCATGATTACAAGCAGACCTGACTCACTATACCTCCATGATTACAAGCAGACCTGACTCACTATACCTCCATGATTACAAGCAGACCTGACTCACTAAACCTCCATGATTACAAGCAGACCAAGCAGACCTGACTCACTATGACCTCCATGATTACAAGCAGACCTGACTCACTAAACCTCCATGATTACAAGCAGACCTGACTCACTATACCTCCATGATTACAAGCAGACCTGACTCACTAAACCTCCATGATTACAAGCAGACCTGACTCACTATTACAAGCCTCCATGATTACAAGCAGACCTGACTCACTATACCTCCATGATTACAAGCAGACCTGACTCACTAAACCTCCATGATTACAAACAGACCAAGCAGACCTGACTCACTAAACCTCCATGATTACAAGCAGACCTGACTCACTAAACCTCCATGATTACAAGCAGACCTGACTCACCTCCATGATTACAAGCAGACGTGACTCACTAAACCTCCATGATTACAAGCAGACAAGCAGACCTGACTCACTAAACCTCCATGATTACAAGCAGACCTGACTCACTATGATTACCTCCATGATTACAAGCAGACCTGACTCACTAAACCTCCATGATTACAAGCAGACCTGACTCACTAAACCTCCATGATTACAAGCAGACCTGAACTAACCTCCATGATTACCTCCTGACTCACTAAACCTCCATGATTACAAACTCACTAAACCTCCATGATTACAAGCAGACCTGACTCACTAAACCTCCATGATTACAAGCAGATTACAAGCAGACCTGACTGACTCACTAAACCTCCATGATTACAAGCAGACCTGACTCACTAAACCTCCATGATTACAAGCAGACCTGACTCACTAAACCTCCATGATTACAAGCAGACCTGACTCACTATTACAAGCAGACCTGACTCACTAAACCTCCATGATTACAAACAGACCTGACTCACTACAAGCAGACCTGACCATGATTTACAAGCAGACCTGACTCACTAAACCTCCATGATTACAAGCAGACCTGACTCACTAAACCTCCATGATTACAAGCAGACCTGACTCACTAAACCTCCATGATTACAAGCAGACCTGACTCACTAAACCTCCATGATTACAAGCAGACCTGACTCACTATACCTCCATGATTACAAGCAGACCTGACTCACTATACCTCCATGATTACAAACAGACCTGACTCACTATACCTCCATGATTACAAGCAGACCTGACTCCTCCATGATTACAAGCAGACCTGACTAAACCTCCATGATTACAAGCAGACCTGACTCACTAAACCTCCATGATTACAAGCAGACCTGACTCACTCACTGATACCCTCCATGATTACAAGCAGACCTGACTCACTATACCTCCATGATTACAAGCAGACCTGACTCACTATACCTCCATGATTACAAGCAGACCTGACTCACTATACCTCCATGATTACAAGCAGACCTGACTCACTAAACCTCCATGATTACAAGCAGACCTGACTCACTATACCTCCATGATTACAAGCAGACCTGACTCACTATACCTCCATGATTACAAGCAGACCTGACTCACTATACCTCCATGATTACAAGCAGACCTGACTCACTAAACCTCCATGATTACAAGCAGACCTGACTCACTAAACCTCCATGATTACAAGCAGACCTGACTCACTAAACCTCCATGATTACAAGCAGACGTACTCACTAAACCTCCATGATTACAAGCAGACCTGACTCACTATCCATGATTACAAGCTCCATGATTACAAGCAGACCTGACTCACAACCTCCATGATTACAAGACCTGACTCACTATACCTCCATGATTACAAGCAGACCTGACTCACTATACCTCCATGATTACAAGCAGACCTGACTCACTATACCTCCATGATTACAAGCAGACCTGACTCACTATACCTCCATGATTACAAGCAGACCTGACTCACTATACCTCCATGATTACAAGCAGACCTGACTCACTATACCTCCATGATTACAAGCAGACCTGACTCACTATACCTCCATGATTACAAGCAGACCTGACTCACTATACCTCCATGATTACAAGCAGACCTGACTCACTATACCTCCATGATTACAAGCACTCACTATACCTCCATGATTACAGACCTGACTCACTATACCTCCATGATTACAAGCAGACCTGACTCACTATACCTCCATGATTACAAGCAGACCTGACTCACTATACCTCCATGATTACAAGCAGACCTGACTCACTATACCTCCATGATTACAAGCAGACCTGACTCACTATACCTCCATGATTACAAGCAGACCTGACTCACTATACCTCCATGATTACAAGCAGACCTGACTCACTAAACCTCCATGATTACAAGCAGACCTGACTCACTATGATTACAAACAGACCTGACTCACTAAACCTCCATGATTACAAGCAGACCTGACTCACTAAACCTCCATGATTACAAGCAGACCTGACTCACTATACCTCCATGATTACAAACAGACGTGACTCACTAAACCTCCATGATTACAAGCAGACCTGACTCACTATACCTCCATGATTACAAGCAGACGTGACTCACTATACCTCCATTATTACAAACAGACGTGACTCACTAAACCTCCATGATTACAAGCAGACCTGACTCACTATACCTCCATGATTACAAGCAGACCTGACTCACTAAACCTCCATGATTACAAGCAGACGTGACTCACTAAACCTCCATGATTACAAGCAGACCTGACTCACTAAACCTCCATGATTACAAGCAGACGTGACTCACTAAACCTCCATGATTACAAGCAGACCTGACTCACTAAACCTCCATGATTACAAGCAGACGTGACTCACTAAACCTCCATGATTACAAGCAGACGTGACTCACTATACCTCCATGATTACAAGCAGACGTGACTCACTATACCTCCATGATTACAAGCAGACCTGACTCACTAAACCTCCATGATTACAAACAGACCTGACTCACTATACCTCCATGATTACAAGCAGACCTGACTCACTAAACCTCCATGATTACAAACAGACGTGACTCACTAAACCTCCATGATTACAAACAGACCTGACTCACTAAACCTCCATGATTACAAACAGACCTGACTCACTAAACCTCCATGATTACAAGCAGACCTGACTCACTAAACCTCCATGATTACAAACAGACCTGACTCACTAAACCTCCATGATTACAAACAGACCTGACTCACTAAACCTCCATGATTACAAGCAGACCTGACTCACTATACCTCCATGATTACAAGCAGACGTGACTCACTATACCTCCATGATTACAAGCAGACCTGACTCACTATACCTCCATTATTACAAGCAGACCTGACTCACTAAACCTCCATGATTACAAGCAGACCTGAATCACTAAACCTCCATGATTACAAGCAGACGTGACTCACTATACCTCCATGATTACAAGCAGACGTGACTCACTATACCTCCATGATTACAAGCAGACGTGACTCACTATACCTCCATGATTACAAGCAGACCTGACTCACTAAACCTCCATGATTACAAACAGACCTGACTCACTATACCTCCATGATTACAAGCAGACCTGACTCACTAAACCTCCATGATTACAAACAGACGTGACTCACTAAACCTCCATGATTACAAACAGCCCTGACTCACTAAACCTCCATGATTACAAGCAGACGTGACTCACTATACCTCCATGATTACAAGCAGACGTGACTCACTATACCTCCATGATTACAAGCAGACCTGACTCACTATACCTCCATGATTACAAGCAGACCTGACTCACTATACCTCCATGATTACAAGCAGACCTGACTCACTATACCTCCATGATTACAAGCAGACCTGACTCACTAAACCTCCACTTATTATTGTTTGCTTGGCAGGGAAATGCAACTGACCTCTCTCTCATGTTCTCTCCCTTTTTCTCTTTATCCCCTTTTCTTCCATTTCTCCCTGTTTGGTAATGATTCAAAGTGACAAAAGGTTTTGAAAAATACCAGAATATTTTAAATGCTGTTGAAGTCTCTGAGTGTCTCATTGTGATGGTGTGATGTGTCACATGATTAAGGGCCAATCACCTTACCCCTCACTCCTGATATCTCTGCCTTGTTTCTCACTGCCGTAACCTCGACTGTCATAATATATGACTATGGGTTTTCTCACTCAGAGTTTTTATGTCCTTCCTAAACTTTTGAATAGATTCTGCCCTGTTTCTAAGTCTAGTGTCTCCATTCATCTTTGTCAGACTGCCCAACGTATCCAGAAATAAATAATCGTATTTCTGTGGCATTAAGCAGCCTATAGCCCCTATTATAGGAAGAACCCAGAGTAACCAGGTTAAGGGTGCAGTTTCACATTCATCAATTCTCTGACCAGACCCTCGAAAGATGTTGTACTTCCTGGTTTCACTGCCCACCTGGCTCTATACAGCTACGGAATGGAGGAATCGGGTAAAAGACTGATGGTTTAGTTGCTTGCAAAAATACACAAGGATGAAAATAATGTGATGATGCCAGGCCTGACTTGCCCACGAGACAGTTGACTTAAAAAAATTGTAAGAGTGCATCATCAACCTAATGTAACAAACAAAAGTAACTTTTGAGGAACTCCTGAATCCCACTCTATGATAGCGGCAGAGCTGGAGGCTGATGGAGGGGCATCGTCACTTTCCCGGGTGTAGGTCACTGAGGTAGTCAAACAACTCCATTTGTGGATCTGGAGAAGGCATATGACCGGGTACCCCGGGAGATACTGTGGGAGGTGCTACGGCTACGGGCCTCTTTTCAGTGCAATCCAATCTCTGTACGCTCAAAGCAAGATCTGTGTCCGGGTTCTCGGCAGTAAGTCGGATTCCTTCTCGTGGGGATTGGCATCCGCCAGGGCTGCGCTTTGTCACCAATTTTGTTTGTGATATTCATGGACAGGATATCGAGGTGTAGTCATGGTGGGGAGAGGTTGCAGTTTGTTGGGCTGAGGATCTCATCACTGGTTTTTGCAGATGATGTGGTCCTGATCATTAGTCAGTGACCTTCAGCACTCAACGGATCGGTTCGCAGCCGAGTATGAAGCGGCTGGGAGGAGGATAGCACCTCTAAATCTGAGGCCATGACTCTTAACAGGAAACCGATGGATTGCATACTCCGTGTAGGGAGTGAGTCCTTACCCCAAGTAACAGAGTTTAGGTACCTCAGGGTCTTGTTCACGTTGAAGGCAAAGCTCTTGATCTACCGGTCAATCTTCGTTCCTACCCCCACCTAAGGTCTTGAAGGCTGGGTGGTGACCGAAAGATCCAAAAGGGTTTTTCTAAGGAAGGTGGCGGGCATCTCCCTTAGGGATAGGGTGACAAGCTCAGTCATCTGTGAGGAACTCGGAGTAGAGCCGCTGCTCCTTTGCGTAGAAAGGAGCCAGTTGAGGTGATCCGGGCATCTGGTAAGGATGCCCCCTGGGTGCCTCCCTAGGGACCAGTTCCTGGCACGTCCAGCTGAAAGGAGGCCTCGGGGAAGACCCAGGACTAGGTGAAGAGATGATATCTCCACACTGGCCAGGGAACGCCTCGGGTTTCCCCAGTCAGAGCTGGTTAATGTTGCCAGGAAAAGGAACGTTTGGGGTCCCCTGCTAGAGCTGCTGCCCCCACAACCCGACCCCAGATAAGTGGTTGAAGATGAGAATGAGATGAGACAATTGTAACTCTAGTATGATATTCTACATGCTAAACATGCAATAAGTTATCATTAATGTAATAAATAAAGGGAACATTATAATGATTTTGTACATAGTGTAATAATAACAATATAACGTGTTATTTACTACATTATGAGTGGGTGGCAGACACTTTGAACTGATCTATTGTCTATTTGTCAGTTGTACGCTAGCAAGCTTGAGCTGGTTATAATTAGCTAGTTGCCGTGCTAGCATGTACTGTACAGCAATTACATTCCAGGCTGAGCAGTTGTTTAGTATCTTCTCTATTCCTTGTTTAACCAAGTTCCATATGCATTGTTGTCACTGGACTCTACTTTGGAATCCCCTTACAATATCTGTCCTTGAAATACTGTAGATACAGACTCTGTTTATTGGACACAACATCAATGTCTGTATCTATCTGCTTGCTGGACCATTATGCTAATAATCCTGGGTGCTCACAGACATTGTTTAGTGTGTAGTGTTAAGCAGGGTTCCTATAGGTTCATCTGAGGCATTAGTAAAACTGCGGACAAGCAAGCACTGTGAAAAAAATAACAAATAACCTAATCTTTAACCCTTTGTGCGGATTGGGAATAGCTGCGATGAGACAAGTTCATAACCACAAATTGGAGAGAAAAAAATTGATTAAAACAAACAAATATTTATATTATCTCTCATCATCTTGAACTGTCTTGGGTGTCAGTGGCTAAAAGACATGTAGAAATGAGTCACACCTTGCTATTGTGAATGGGAACTGATAAAGCAGCCAGAGCCTCTCTGAAATTGAAATCTGACACCGTCTGGTCTCCACTTGAGATCTATCTTATCATATGAATAATGAAAATGCATGCGTTTTGTTTTCATCCCTTCTCATTCAATTTGTAGCTCGTTCAGCAGCTTTTTTGAACAAGAGATGAGGTGTGTGTGTGTGTGCACAGATTGTGATCACTAATCATTTGGTACAGGAGGATGACACTTCTCGTCAATCAAGTGGCCTTTTGCTAAAGGTCATGTCATCTCCCACAGTAACGTCCATCACACAGAATCTTTTCTATGGAAGTGGAGGAATAAACATCTAATTATCCTCCATCATTAACCAGAAGAGAGCTGACATTATTAATTTTTCTTTTCTTTTTGTTTAAAACTGATTTGGGTTTCATGCCCTTTGAGATTAAATATATCATGATAACATCGTTAAGATGACATCCAAATTATCTTCCAGTTAGAGAGGGAGACAGAAAGGCCTGGAAAACACAACATATTGAGATGTAATAAGACTTGTGCCATGTCTGTTGATCTTAACCAACTCATTCCTTATTGGTGATCAGCTGTCATGTGACATTCTGCTGCTTACACAATCCTGGAAAATACAAAGAGGTCAAGGCTTCTACGCAATACTGCACAGACAGCAAGGCAAAGACATCCTCAACATAGAACACAAGATGAATATCTCAATATTGTGCAGCATTCTGATGGAAACATTATGTTAAGTGCGTGTTGTCCTTAGCAGAGACTGGGAAGCCAGGATCACAGCAAATATAAAATAAGCCATAATGAGGGGGGAACAAATGGAAACCCAGCTCAGTTTAGCGAGACAATTAACCTGATGTTTATGCCAAAGATCCCAGAATCACTTTCCAAGAGACTTTAATTATTCTTTCAAAGAGTCTTTATGAAATTGACTGAGCTTGAGCAATTTTGACCAAAGCAACAAACATACCAGTATGTTGCCCTAAGCAATTTTCTTTGGAATATTATTCCAAATGATACACAGGTGTAATGGCTGGCAATGTTGCTAGCGCAAAAATATCAACTCTGAAGTTGCGATCACAACGTTTTTTTTCTGCAACATTTAGAAGATCCCGTCCAACAGTTTCCCATTTGTTTGTAAGGTGGCCGGATGTATTGTTGCCTGGTGAAAATGTCTGGTGGCTGTGTCTTTAAATAGCATGCTGAGTGTGAATAATATGTATATACTGTACTGTATGTGCTAGCTGATTCGCTCTGAACCATTGGTTTGCCTACAAGCTCCTCAATCGCTCACTGAGATTGAGTTTTCAAGCTGTTCAATGAGCCCCGTGAATGTACATTGTGATACGCGTGCATGCATCACATGCGCAATACCAGCCAGCGGAATACATCTCGTTTGGGATTATGCATTCATACAAGGCTATTTTTGGCACGTCATCTTATGCATCTCACTGGTCTTATGTCAAGTCATGACAAGGCTTGGAGACTCTCGTCTCGTTTCCTGTGACGTCTCGTTGCCTGTGAATTTAAGGCGGTTGCTTTCACTGATTTCTCCGATAACCTGTTGCACCCCCAGACCTCTGCTACTGCTCCTCCAGACCGGGTGGAGGGAGAGCGGAGAAGAAGATGTGGAGGGAGAGCGGAGAAGAAGATGCGGAGAGAGAGTGGAGACGCAGAGATCCATATACATGATTTATATGATTGCGACTGTGTGATATGAGCGGTTGCTGGCCTGGAGATATCTTTTATTTATGAGGGCTTCAGCAATGAAGCGGCCAGAAGTTAAGCTGTGTGGAGATCTAGTCTCACTAGAGTCATTTTCTACTGGATGAAGCCAGGAAGAGAAACAGGAAGGGAGGTCGTGGGTTGGGTTTTGGTTGATGACAGACCTTATTTCCTCTATATTGTCTTTTTTTATTCATTGTAATTTAATAACAAAAACATTTGTCATTTTTCATTATAATTAGACTAAAATTATACTGTTTTTAGTCAACATCTCAGCTGGAGGTACTAATGACATATTATGTTAATTAAGTTTTCTATGTCAACCTCTGGTCGTCCCCCCTTAATTAAATCTGTAAGTGTGAGTGTCGTGGTATCTGCGTGTATCTTATGTGTGTGCTGTGTCTTGTGTGTTAATGTGATTCTTTTTGTGTGTGTGTCACAATCGTGTGGTGGCGTAGCTACACTTCCATTTCGGTGATCCACTTCCGTGTTTTTGTTCTCACTAGCTGTGATTACTTCCTCTTTCACGTGGTCACAGCTGTTAGTAATCTGTCACTTAATCTGGGATATAAGAGGGTCGCGAGCAGTGCACTCGTTGCTTCGCATTGTTACATGTCACACGTTATTTTAGAGGTGAGTGGGTTATACTACTGCGGTTATTGTAATGTGTTTGTTTAAGTCGCTATTTGCGCATTTTCATTTCAGTGCCACAGTTTAGTGTTTTTCGCCGTTCACGGTTTGTTTTACTTTTGTATGTTTAAATAAACCTGTTGAACGGATTACCGTGGCTCTGCGTATGATTTCCCGCACTACAACTACAGCAAGTCGTGACAGGGTGTGTGTTAGTCACGTGCCATTTCTGGCCTTATCTATATATCTGTTTCAGTCAGTATGATGATGTTTGGCAAACAAGATCAGGAAAATTTGTTTCACTAACCAATTTGAAATGTCAGACACTACCGGCACAATTTTGTCTAGTCTTGGGTGAATTATGCATCTTTTCGTAGGAATCAAAATGTACCCAAAGACTCTGAGAATCTACACATTAATCACAAAGTAAATGTTTGAGATCATATCTTAGCAAAGATCCAAAACAATAAAAAACAATTCACGTCTGAATACTTATGAAGAACCCAAAACATGGTTGTCAAATAGTAGCTTAAAGCATTTCAGGCTTAGCTTGCACCTCAATTTAAATTTTAACAAGCTAGTGGCTGGCTGCCATAACAGCAGAACAGCATTTTAAGCTTCATATACCCAGAACTTGTTCAGGCAGCTCTATCTTAAGCAGTGTGATCATTTTTCTAACCCTAAACCCTGCCCCCTGATTTACATTAAGTATCTTGTTAACAGTAAATGTAATAAATCAAAGGTCTATTATTCTCATTTTTTCTTATTGTGATTAATGATATATAATTAGCATTTTTAGAGATAATGTAAAGTAGTTTATAATGCCAATATCAATCCCACCTAATGAGTACATATTTTTTATAATAATGTAGTACTAGTTACTGGATAGCAGCTTGGGAACCACTGATCTACAGCAGCGCTCTATTCCACTCCATCATTCTTTCCCTTTATCTGCCTATTGCCCTTCTCTCTTTATCTGCTTATTGCCCCTCACCCTTTATCTCCCTATTGCCCCTCTCCCTTTATCTGCCTATTGCCCCCCTCCCTTTATCTGCCTATTGCCCCCTCCCTTTATCTGCTTATTGCCTCTCTCCCTTTATCTGCTTATTGCCCCCCCCTTTATCTGCTTATTGCCCCCTCCCTTTATCTGCTTATTGCCTCTCTCCTTTATCTGCTTATTGCCCCCCTCCCTTTATCTGCCTATTGCCCCCCTCCCTTTATCTGCCTATTGCCCCTCTCCCTTTATCTGCTTACTGCCCCCTCCCTTTATCTGCCTATTGCCCCCTCCCTTTATCTGCCTATTGCCTCTCTCCCTTTATCTGCTTATTGCCCCCCTCCCTTTATCTGCCTATTGCCCCTCTCCCTTTATCTGCCTATTGCCCCTCTCCCTTTATCTGCTTATTGCCCCCCTCCCTTTATCTGCCTATTGCCCCTCTCCCTTTATCTGCCTATTGCCCCTCTCCCTTTATCTGCTTATTGCCCCTCTCCCTTTATCTGCTTATTGCCCCCTCCCTTTATCTGCCTATTGCCCCCCTCCCTTTATCTGCCTATTGCCTCTCTCCCTTTATCTGCTTATTGCCCCCCTCCCTTTATCTGCCTATTGCCCCTCTCCCTTTATCTGCCTATTGCCCCTCTCCCTTTATCTGCCTATTGCCCCTCTCCCTTTATCTGCCTATTGCCTCTCTCCCTTTATCTGCTTATTGCCCCCCTCCCTTTATCTGCCTATTGCCCCTCTCCCTTTATCTGCCTATTGCCTCTCTCCCTGTATCTGCCTATTGCCCCTCTCTGCTTATTGCCCCTCTCCCTTTATCTGCCTATTGCCCCTCTCTGCTTATTGCCCCTCTCCCTTTATCTGCCTATTGCCCCTCTCTCTTTAACTGCCTTTTGCCCCTCTCCTTTTATCTGCCTCTTGCCCCATTCAGCTCTCTCTCTCTTTACCTGCCCGTTTTTCAATATCAGTTAAGATCTGCAAATTAAATCAATATTGAATCTGTTTACTACAAATCACACACACAAAATGGAGACCCATAAATGCTTACAGAATTTCTTACATGCTTTGCTAACAACTGATGTGTACTTGCATTGACTCATGGCCCTTGTTGAATACATGGAACAAAGCTTTGGGAGTCACTGCAGTGAGGCAAAGCAGTGAGAACGTGATCAGACAGTTATTCTTTACAAACTTGAGAAAACATGTGTGGCATTTCTGTGGAACAGAGGCGGATTATATCAATATAACTGTGATGACTCTCTGTCTACATGACACTATATTTATTATTCATCCAAGGCGAGCTCATTATCTAAATGGAGGCAATTAGTCCAATGAGGCCTGTATACTTGACATTTGGCTCCAACAGACACTTACAGGGTAAAAAAGGGAATTGAACTTCTTACTGGCAGATTCAGTACATAGTGGTTCAGAGTGGAAAAACTCACTAACATACTAAACAACTCACTGACTCACTAATTAACTAAACCACTCACTGACTCACTAACTAAACATCTCACTGACTCACTAACTAATTAAAACACTCACTAACTTACTAAACCGCTCACTGACTAACTAACATACTAAAGCACTCACTGACTTACTAACTAAAACTTACTTAACCACTCACACTTTTATTCGTACCCTTTACCTGGTTGGAAAATATGTAGTACATCAGTCTCACTGTCACCTTCTGCAAAATACCCTGCTTTACACCTGACCCTATGGTACGTTCTTAATCCTATGGTTCTAACCAAAAACCTATGTTCTATTCTTAACCCTATTGCTCTTACCTTAACACTTCTGTACTATCCTAGCCTTATGGTTTAACACCATAACTCTGTTCTAACACTAACCCTATGGTTCTAACCCTAACCCTATGGTTCTAACCCTATGGTTCTAACCCTAACCACATGGTTTCAACACTATGGTTCTAACCCTAACCCTATGGTTCGAAGATGGTGAACTCCAGTTTATAGCAGCAACAAGCAGTTCTGTGCCCCCATCTGGTGGTTTGACTTGCTGTGCAGCTCTAACACACAAGCAAACCAACCGGACATTTACTTACCATGTCATTGACATTACCATAATATTCCTGGATTACAATCCTATCTAAGAGGCCAACAAGGTCTCAATTTCAGGCTGCTAATAAAGCAAAGTGCCTTATCCAAACGATCACACACACACAGACACACACACACCCAGAGAGAGAGAGAGAGGGGAGGCTTTAGCCTTTTTAGTGGGAGAGAGAGAGAGAGGGGAGGCTTTAGCCTTTTTAGTAGGGAGCCATTAGAAAGATTTGAAGTCGTTGGGTGTGAGAGCATGTGTGTGTATGCATGTGTGTGTATGCATGTGTGTGTATGCATGTGTGTGTATGCGTGTGTGTATGCGTGTGTGTGTGCATGTGTGTGTGTGCATGTGTGTGTATGCGTGTGTGTATGCATGTGTGTGTATGCATGTGTGTGTATGCATGTGTGTGTATGCATGTGTGTGTATGCATGTGTGTGTGTGCATGTGTGTGTGTGCATGTGTGTGTGTGCATGTGTGTGTGTGCATGTGTGTGTATGCGTGTGTGTGTATGCGTGTGTGTGTGTGTGCATGTGTGTGTATGCTTGTGTGTGTGCATGTGTGTGTATGCATGTGTGTGTATGCATGTGTGTGTGTGCATGTGTGTGTGTGCATGTGTGTGTGTGCGTGTGTGTGTATGCGTGTGTGAATGCATGTGTGTGTGTATGCATGTGTGTGTGTATGCATGTGTGTGTGTATGCATGTGTGTGTGCATGTGTGTATGCATGTGTGTATGCATGCGTGTGTATGCATGCGTGTGTATGCATGCGTGTGTATGCATGTGTGTGTATGCATGTGTGTGTGCACGTGTGTGTATGCATGTGTGTGAGGAGCCAAGGCAGATGAATGCTAGATACAATTCATTGAGAGATAATGGGATTACCGATGTGTGTTTTTATGTGTTTGTGTGTGTGCCAGTCACTGCATGTGAGTTATTAAAGGGCCTTGGCGTCCTTATTAAGGTAATGCTGCTGTACAATTGGAAAGGAAAACAAAGACCTGGATTTCCAGACACTCAGCCAAAGTGAAGCAGAAAGGAGAGCGGTTCCCCAGTCACGTGGAGCCTTCATTTAATCTCCTACTGTTTGCTTTCAGATTAGACAAGGTCATTTGAATTAGCCGTCGTATTATTTAACACACTGTTGCTGGGCTCACAGAGAAAAGGTAGAAGGATATGCAGACTAAAGCTATTAAGCTTTAAATGAGAAAAGGTGTTTGTGTGTGTGTGTGTGTTCCTACATTTCCATCAAAGGTGTCTGAGTGTATATGTGTGTCAGTGAGCATGTGTGTGCACAGCATGGACTTTAAAAGAAACCCTTAGTGGCAACTCTCCTGCCACTCCTGGGTGCCTGCGGGTCAAACACACACACACACACACACACATCCTCTCGCTCACTCTCGTCTCTCATTTTGTCTCCCTCTTTTCCTTTCTTCAAGTGTTTTCTTTCCTTCTCCCCTCTATCTGTCTCTCTTTCTGTCTATCTCTGTTAGGATCTAATATCCATAAACTGAATAGTATGCTGTTAGGATCTAATATCCATAAACAGAATAGTATCTGTTAGGATCTAATATCCATAAACAGAATAGTATCTGTTATGATCTAATATCCATAAACAGAATAGTATCTGTTAGGATCTAATATCCATAGACAGCAGACAAAAATGAGTCCTGTGAGAGTAAGCATACATGTTTCAGACAGGCTTGCTGACTCTGACATGGGGAACACAGCATCTTTCTACCATTTAAAACCCCATCAGTCAGGAAGCGAGCATATAGCGGTTTTACTCAAACAGCACCAAGCTAATGGATGTGGCTCCAGTTCAGCTACCTAGGGGGCAGACAGCGGGACTGGCACCCGGGGAAACACTCACTGACAGGGGAGGAGTAGCTCAGCGCTCAGGAGGTATGGGATGGCATTACAAAGAGGCTGCACCATTTGCAGTTGGAACAGTGGTGAGGCCCACGTTGATGCCAAGGTACATGGTGTGTCTGTGGGCATGGGTGTTGGTGTGGGAAGACAATACTGGAAGTGTGCAGATGGACTCTGGCTGACACTGGGATACAGAGAGATACAGAGGAAGAGACAAATAAGCAGATACAGAGGAAAACAGAGAGAGAGAGATAAATAAAACAAAAGAAAGGTCTTCAGACATATCCAAACTCATGTGTGACAATGCTGAGTTGACAAAGTGAACAATACGAAGACAAAAATAAAAGGATAAGAGAAAACATCACATTTGTAGGACGCTACATAAAGCAACACAAACATGTCCGGCAGGTATGGTTCATGACAATGATTGCCTAGCTGTTTACCCTGGTCCAAGAAATTATTCTAGATAGGAAGGAGTTCCAAGCCTGTACAGTTGCTGGACTTATTGAGTCGCGCAGTTGTAAGCTTAAGGTTGACAAT